>JAUZST010012404.1:0-11469 GCA_034779995.1 Parotocinclus haroldoi
TGTGTGTGTGTGTGTGTGTGTGTGTGTGTGTGTGTGTGTGTGTGTGTGTGTGTGTGTGTGTGTGTGTGTGGATATATGATGAATGATTCGGTTACACTGCGGAGAGATCTAAAGTGCATTCAGATCTCACATGACACCATCCCGGTGTGATTTATAATGGTTTTTAGCGACTTTAGACTCTGGTGTCCTCACTCTTTGCACTACATAAAACAGAGGCAGGATCGATTTCATCGTACACTCTTACCAAACTCAATAAAAGCTACCTGCACAAAGTGCATGGTGTACAGTAACGGCGATATACACGACACGTCTGATCAAAGAAACGATAAAACAGGGGGGAAAACTTCTCCTGTGAGCGCGGACCAACGGCCAGAGTACGAATACGAGACTAACAGGATTGGGTGTCTTAATACTTTTGCCCCATAGCGTATTTTTTCTTTGCAATCACTTCATTTTAAATGAACGGACCACTCTCCTGTTACCGAGAATAAAGTCGTGATATTATGAGAACAAAGTGATATTTTTAATTTTTAACATTAATAAAGGTTTAGTATTTTAAGAATAAAGTCGCAATATTTTAGGAATAAAATTGTGATATTTCACGAATACAATTATTATATTTTAAGAATAAAATTATAATATTTTAAGAATTAAGTCATGATATTTTTTTTTAAGGACGAAGTCGTAATATTTTCGGAATAAGATTTAAATTTTTTAAGAATCAAGTTGTAATTTTGTAAGAACAAAGCCATAATATTTTAAGAATAAACGCATAATATTTTAATAACAATAAATGTTTAATTATTTTGAAAAAAGAAAAGCTGTGGTATATCCAAAATAAAATAAAAAAAATTATTTTTTTAAAATAAAAAGTCATAGCATGTCAAGAATAAAGTTGCAGTATTTTAAGAATAAAGCAATAATATTTAAATAATTAAATTTAAAATTTCAAAATATATTTTTTAATTATTGATAATTATATAAATAAAAAATATAAATAATTTTTTTGTTTCAAAATAAGCATATTTGGAGAAAAAAAGGTGTAAAATATCTACAATAAAGTTGTAAAATCGTAAGAAAAAAGTTGTAATATTTTAAGTGTAAAATCGTAATTATTTTGAAAATAAAATCCGATTATTTTGAGGGGGGGAAAAAAAGCTGTAATGTATCCAGAATAAAATCATAATATTTGAAGAATAAAATCACAGAATTTTGTGAATAAAGTCATACTGCGCTGCTGGCAGAAACGAGGGGATTCCCCAAAATAAATCGGGATTCAAACTCACAGTATCACAAGTCCCCTGAAGCACAGGTAAACCCGGTAAGGAACTGCACACTGGGGCAACTGAGAGACGCCAAGTAACCAAGTGCGACAGCGGTGTGGTTCATCGTGGAGCGTTTTTGGAAAAAGGAGCCAAACCACGACCTTTCTGATCCCATCGGGGTCGTTCGGTGAGTCCACTGACCCCGGCTGTGTCCTACAGGTAATAAAGGTCTCCCTTCGTTAAGCTCGGCCGAATTTCCCTCCATTAACGAGTTCAATCACTGAGAGAAGCGGCCGGACCTTCTGCTCGTTAGGAACGTGGAAGCAGGAGTTAGATGATTGAGCGATGCGCCGCGTTATTTCTCAGGCTTTGACTGACACGCTTTCAGTCGTTCTCACACGACGACCTTGCAAAGGGCTCTGTCTGTCACGGCAGCTGCCAACGACATCAGCAGACGAACAATAAAGCAAACAAAAGGCCGGCGGTGGCGGCGACTCGCGCTTTCTCTCTCTCTCTCTCTCTCTCTCTCTGTCTCTCTCTCTCTCTCTCTCTCTCTCTCTCTCGCCTTAGTGTCCTCGGGTCAGGACGGGACGCGCTGGTGGAGCTGTTGTTCCTTCTAACACTGATGAAGAACAGACAGGAGGTTCAGCCTCAACCTCGACTCGTGTGTCTGAGTAGGGAGGGGAGCGAATCAGGAACCAGCTGGAGAACATGCAAACTCCACACGGGCGGCGGCAAGGCCGGGACCCGCAGCGATCAGAAGAGATAATTAATTAATTAGCGCTGCTACGAAGCCTACCTCTAACGGCCGGTGCGCTCGCGCATTCATAGAACGCTCGGTTCCTCGCTCGCGTCGGATCTTTATTTCCTTCCACAATTTAGCCGAGACATCGTGGGGCGTTTCTGTTCCCGTCTTAGCTCGGCTCAACCAGTGCTGCTCAAACTACTTCAGAAGTAGCTCTGTGTTGTGTGAATAATAACGACCTTACAGGAAATCTGGAGGAGATCTCACCCTCAAAGATCCATTTTCTCTCTCTGTCTCTCCGTCTGTCCGTCTGTCTGTCTGTCTGTCTCTCCCCGTCTGTCTGTCTGTTTCTCTCCGTCCGTCTGTCTGTCTGTCTGTCTGTCTGTCCCCGTCTGTCTGTCTCTCTCCGTCTGTCTGTCTCTCTGTCTGTCGGTCTGTCTGTCTGTCTGTCTGTTTCTCTCTCTCTGTCCGTCCGTTCGTCTGTCTGTCCATCTGTCTGTCTGTTTCTCTTCGTCTGTCTGTCTGTCTGTCTCTCTCTGTCCGTCTGTCTGTCGGTCTTTCTGTCTGTCTGTTTCTCTCTCTCTGTCCGTCCGTCTGTCTGTCTGTTTCTCTCTCTCTGTCCGTCCGTCTGTCTGTCTGTTTCTCTCTCTCCGTCCGTCCGTTCGTCCGTCTGTCCATCTGTCCGTCCGTCCGTCTGTCTCTCTCCGTCCGTCTGTTTCTGTTTCTCTCTCTGTCTGTCTGTCTGTCTGTGTATACCAATAAAGCAATAGCGGTACAAAGGAAAAACTCTACCCCCCACACACACACACACACACACACACACACACACACACACACACACTCTTTCCCTCCCCTGGGCTCTCCTGATTCTATCACATGCAGATGTTATGACCCTTCTCTATCGTTATGCTCTCCACACAAAGCGCTCTACAAAACATGGGGTGGCTCGTCTGAACCCCGCCGCGCTCCCATTTACATCTGATTTGGTTTCGTGATTTCGTCCACCTGCCCTTCTTACACACACACACACACACACACACACACACACACACACACACACACACACACACTGGAGACGGAGAGGGATAAGTGAGGGATGCTGGGATGATGCGCTTTCTCTCTCTCTGCTTCCTTTTCTTTACTCAAAAACCACAAAACTCCACAAACCCTTTGACTTAGAGGGGCGACTAGAAACGCCTCGAGACGCGACGGGTGGTTTCCGTGTCGCCGCGTGCAAATCTGGCAACCTGCAAGGCTCCCTCTGTTGGTTCTGAGCTACAAACGAATACATACCATCGACACGAGGACGGAAGGGAAAGGGAAAAAAAAGCATCTCCTCCCGCCACGTCCACCCACCCAACACCAAAGCGATCACTTATCTAATTCCATCTCGCATGTTTGTACGCGCCGCCCGGGCGATGTGCATGCTAATTAGTGTTTAAGGCAAACAGTTCTGCTGTGTTACACGACACTGCTACATCTGGCAACTTCTCAAGGCAGACCGGAGAGCCAAGTATTATGGGAAGGGGCCTGATTGCACCCCCCGCTGACAGAGGAGGAAAATGCTCTCGGCGGGAAACGCTCTTGATGCCAAAGTGGGAAGTGAGGATTCTGACCCTTTTGGCGTTGCACGTGGAAGAACCACATCTGACTTTTCAGGGAGTCAAGAAAGGCAGCAACATGGATGTATGCGCGCGTGTGTGTGTGTGTGTGTGTGTGTCCACCTTGCCCACTCAGGATTGCTGCCCCAGCAGTTTTTCCAGCACAGCTGTTAGCAGATGGTAATGGAGGTCGCTCCAGTGAGAAAGAACTGAGCTAATTATGCTTCTGAAACAGAGGACCTGCTGCATCCGCTGGTCTCCTCACCATCACACCATCAGTCCTCCATCTTAACAGGCTGGACTGTGGACGGCCATACGGTTGGGGTACGTATTGGCATGTCGATGTCAAATTTGTGCACGGACGGGCGCCAGGAACGGAGCAGGAAAGGGCGGGTCGTTGTAGCTGCCGCCCCCATGGGCAAAATGTTGGTGTGGATGGAGTCGACGGATGGATGGCCATAATGCTGGTGTTTTGCGGAGGAGTTGGAAATACAGTATGGACGGGAGTAATGCATGGGTATTTGAATAGGCAGGCTGCACTGAGGGTGGGCATAAAGCTGGCGTCTGGCGCTCGGGTAGATGTCGATGGCTTATGAGTGGGCACACGGTTGGTGTTTGGGTTGCCAGGTAGATCTAGTTGGCGTATAACCGGGCATGGATGGACAGGTAGCTGGTGTAGTGTTTGGACTGGCATAGAGTGGGCATAGTGTTGGCGTACAGAGGAGTAGTGCATATACGCAGCTCTTCAGAGAACAATAACGAGTACAAACTGGTGGAACGGCCACTGTGCCAGACTAAACTCTCCGGAGGCTCGTCACAGGACTAATTAAGAATTGTTTAGCATGTTTTTTTCCCCTTCGAAACGTGCTTAGAAAAGGTCAGCAGATTCGTCTTTTTGTTTAATCGCGAGCGCTGGCGGGCCGATCTGTTCCGCTCCAGACAGTGAAAGATGACGGAACGGCGGTACCGAACCGTTTGCGAACTGACGATCGCGCCGTACGTATCGGCCAAGAGCAAGGGTGCCAAGCGTGCCGTGATTTATGGATTCCAGCGGTTCGAAACAGACGTCAACATTTCGCGTCGCCGCCCGTTCAGAGAGAGAGAGAGAGAGAGAGGGAGAGATAGACGGCTGCTTCTCCGGGAGGGGGATCGATACAATTTCGGTGGACAGCAGTAATCCAAGAGTTGGCCAGGTCATGTTCTTATTCCTCTTCAGCGCTCGGTCCTGCTTGGGCTCACGCCCGTTCTTTAGATCGGATATTTATGGCTTCTGTGTTCTATCGGAGGAACTCGAGGAGCTCTCCGCGAGCCTAAAAACGGCTGGAAAAGTGGGCGAGAAAACCAATTATCTGGCGAGAAGATGAGATTAGGTTTCGTGATGAGATTACCCAGGAGCAGCCACGCTACCCAGAAAAACAGGTTAAACAAGCTTAACGCAAAGACAAGCTCCTGATGAAAAATATTAGGTTTGCTGCCTGTATTGATATTTCAAACGTTCCTGCTGATGAAGCAGATGGCCCAGTCTCACACCACCGAAGGATGACAGGAGGACGGAATGCAGATTTCTCCTCTCTGTACGGAGCACGTGAACGGCGAGCTTCCATCAAGGACGCCCGGGTCGCCGCGCTCCCCCCGAACATTACCATAAAAAAACACTTAAGCCATAAGCAGCTATCTTAAAACGTTCATTAATCAGCCTTCCCAAATGATCAACGCGCCGCTCCTCTGATTGAAGGTTACATTTAGCAAAAGAGCGACTCGAGCCGTGATCAAACCTGCCAGCCACGACTTCATCCCAAACATAGGCAGAAGCAAACCCCGGTCTACCCCCGTTTAACCCGGTTAGGGTCTGCGGAGTAACCCGCAATCGCCGGGCACCGGGCATCGCACAGGACTGCTCAAACTTTGACTTGGGTCAAACCCTGCCAGGGACCTTTGTGCCCTGTCTGGTATTTAGGGGCTCTCATGGCATTAGGTTGTGTTATTCGTCATCAAATGAGAGGTCCCGGTGTACCCAGGAAGCGAGTATGCCGAATCCGCGGCTGTAGGTGGACTCGTTACGCTCAGTGCCCTGCCAAGGACCTCGGGGAAAGCAAAGGAGAAGGTTCCAGGGATGGAACAACGCCAATGGAACATTCAGTGGGCTTGTTTGCTGTCTAAATCAATTTTTTTTTAACGCAACCGTTTTGGGAACCACTTTGAACCCCCCCCCCCCCCTCTGTGAAAATGGATGGTTCCTAAGTTCCTAAGGAAAAAGGTGCCACCCGGGACCTGCTTTGTGGTGTGAGAGCCCGGATGATGGTCAGAAGTTTGCATGGGAAACCGCGTGTTACGTTTTCCACTCCAAACCGAGTTCATCTGATTTATTTCCACACGTTTCGGCCCTGGAGCATCTGGAGCATCTGGAGCATCGGCGCTGGAACTCTGGCAAGGATGAACATTCACGGAGAAAATCTTCGCTGCTCATTACAGTGCTGAGCTCTAGATCTTTCAGCAAGTTACAGCAGCTCTGAGGGAGGGGTCTGCCCCGGAGAGGCGGCCAATCGCGGGTCAGGAAAGGTGTGACGGGCGCGGTAAATGCCTGTCTCCGGTGTAGCGGAAAGGTCGCGTCCCCTGCTGACCTGCACGGCCCGTACTGATTTACCATCACGACTCTGGTTCCTATCGAGCGCAATTAGGATGAAAACACTACAGAAATATGGCCGGACCAGTCACCCGTGTGTGTGTGTGTGTGTGTGTGTGTTGGGGGTAGGAAGGTTTATAGCTCACACAGGTACTAAATCTCACTAGCTGTTGGGTTTCCTAGTGGATCAGCTCTCTCGAGGAACGTCTTCCATCAACTGTTCATATTCGTAGTAAAAATAAACGAAACAAAACGTTTTTTTTTTTTCTGATGTAAACTACTGGCTAAACAGTTCCAGTTCCAGCATTAAGGCTTCTAGATCCAGTACCAAAAGCTTTCAGGGTTCCAGTTTCAACAGCAGAACCTCAAACTCAGTCCACAAATTTCCAGCCTCAGGACCAGGGCTTCCAGAAGAAAGTTACGGTCTAAATCCTAAAGCTCCCAGTTTTAGTTCCGCAGCTTCCAGTTCCAGCCCAACAGGTTCCGATTCCAGACCCAGCGCCTCCAGAACGCCTACAAAAGCTTCTAGACAGATTCCAGTAACAGTAACAGGGTTTCTATTATTGTTCCAGTGCCAAAAGCGGAGCGTTTCATTAGCAAAGCACCCAATTAAGCCCAAAATGATTTGGGTCCCAGACTCCAGTGTCTAGACTTAGTCTCCCAGTTACGGCGCCACGTACAGTCCAAAAGGTTCCAGTTTCAAGAATTCTCAAAAGGTTTCTCGGTAGGTTACAGTAGCAGTAACAAAGCTTCCCAAGTTTGGAACCGAACCTTCCAGTTCCAGTACTAAATTGTAAGCCAGCACTAAAGCCAGTTAGCACAACTAGAGCCTCAGGTTCCAGTAGCGAAGCAACAATTAAACCCAAAAGCTTCCAGTACCAGTTCCAGTACCAGGCCTTCTAGGTTCAGTCACGAAGCTCAATTCTGAGAATCTTGGTTTTCGGTACCAGTACCCGTCATCCGGCTCAGAAACTTCCAATCGAATCCTTAATAAAGGTCCCAGTTCTAGTACCAAATCTTCTAGCCTCGAATTCAGTCTGAATGCTTAGAGATATAGCTCCAAATCCTTTAGTTCCAGGACTAAACCTTCTGGTTACAGCACTAAAATCTCACATTTGAGTCCAAATGGTTGCAGTTCTCAGTCCAGAAAGATCTAGCCTTGCTACCAGAGCTTCCAGTTGCACCTTCAAGATCGTTCCAAATTGCTCCAATCATAGGACCGGCCCTTCCAGACCAAACCTTTCCAATTCTAGTACCGAAGCTTCCGGTTACAACACTAGATCCTCAGGTTCTAGCAGAAGAAAAGCAACCAGTTAGCATGTTCCGGTCAACAGAACTTCAGTACTAAGATCCAGCAGTTACAGTAGCAAAGTGAATCCTTTCTAAACGCCAAAAGGTCTCAGCTTTAGTACCAGATCTTCCGGTTCCAGCCTCAAGCTCAGTCCAAAAGGTCCCACATTCAGTTCAGATGCAGTCCCAGCCCTAACCCTTTCCTCCAGGCATCACGTTCCGGTCTCCAAACATTAATTAAGCCCAGAATGCTTTTAGTTGTGGTTTTCAGGGGCGAACAGAATCCTGATGTTTGTAGCCGAGATCTACACTCCGGTGACACGGCGGTTATTTTTTAATAAGACGTGGCCACAAATGAATATTTCAAGGACACACGCTGTGTATCTCATGGCCGCTAATGATGTAACTCGAGGCCATGAATTAATATGTTGTGGTAATGTTAATGGTTCTGTTGGAAGCGGATTCATTTTGTGGACTGAGCAGTGGATGTACAGCCTGAAGGTGAAACACGGTGATTAGGACCAGCATAAGACCAGCAGCACCAGTACGATAGCACACATCGACTAAATGACACAGACGATTCACTCCCCGAGTCACTGAGCAAAAGAACACAATTGATTCACGAATCAGCGAATCAGCAAGGAGCGATAAACTCACCGATTCAAACACAGAATGATTCACGGAGCAAAAAGACAAACACCTGCCTGAGAAGATAAAATGATTCACTCGTTTAGACCCTCGTCCATGACTAAATGACTCACTGATTCACTCCCAGAGTCACTGGACAAAAGGCCGGTGAAAGCCAGTCTGCGAAACATGATTCACCGATTTAGATCATCAAAAACAATGGAGCGAATCTCGGTCATGATCAAACGATTCACTGATTCAATTACAAACGATTCACTCGTTCAGACAGTGGGAAGTAAGAAGGGGGGGAACTCTCAGTCGTGACCAAATGATTCCTTGATTCACTCGCTGAGTCACAGTGCAAAAGAACAGTAAATGTTCGAATATGTCATACCCAAATGATTCACTGATTCAAAAACTGAACCGATGAATAAAAGAAGCAACTCTTGGTCATGGCCAAATGATTCACTGATTCAAAAACTGACTCTCTGAATTAAATATAAGGAAGGGGAGTAACTCTCAGTCGTGACCAAATGATTCCTTGATTCACTTGCTGAGTCACTGTGCCAAAGAACACTTAATGTTCATCAGTAACAAACAATTCTCTAAGTGAATCAATCACTGATATAGATATGCAAAAAGATAAGTAAATCTCAGCCATGAGCAAATGATTCACATGATTCACGAGTCGGTCATCAAAAGAATGCCAAATGCTGGTCAAATGATTCGCTAAGTGAATCAGTAATGAGTGCAAAACTCATTGATTCAAACAGATTCAAACCCCAGATTCTAAGTGCTGTATGAAAGAGAGTCGCTTATCTTACTGAATCACTGAACGATTCACTGATTCAAACAGGTGACCTGGCCAATCAGAGACGAGCCAAATGACTCACCGACTTTCTGGGCGCCGATTTCACGGGAACTTCCCAAGGTTGGAAAGCATTAATAAAAGAGCAGGAGGATGGAAGCGTGAGGTATGAGGTGTGAAGTGCAGTCCTCCATGATAGAAGAGCTTGAGAGAGAAAGACAGAGTGAGGATGATGAGGGCTCAAGGTGGTAGAAAGAGAAGGAGGAGATGAGAGATTCCTGCTGGCACGTGAACTGACTGATAAGCTGACAAAGTATTCGGCTTCTGACCTGAAGAATCTCATGCATTTTCCATTATTGCCAGAGGTAAGCAGACCTTCCCTCCCATCCAACCAGGAGACGCCTTAATACAGAGCTCTCAGTTTCAGTCCGCTCAGAGCCAAGGAACATGAAGCAAAGGAGATGAAAGAAAAACAAACGCTGGTTTTGCTGCAGAAGTCCCCCCCCGATTTGGGGTCCTGTCCTGGCAAGCCCAAACGTCCAGTCCAAAAACAAAGTCGGAACGGGGCTAACGTAGCGTTAGCAACGATAACGAGAGCGACGATGTGTGGTTACGGGTGATCGTAGCCTTCGTCTGGCCAGAAGTTTGTGCACCAATGTGTGAAAAAAAACGATTCGTATGTTTAAAAAGCAACGTTCCTCATAAGAAGATTTCGATATTTTATTCCTCCACAGAGCTTAATAGCATTCAAATGAGCAAGAGCAATGAAACAAAAGATAAAAACTGATCAAAGCCATGACCTAAATGATTCACTGATTCTAACAACGACCAAATGATTCACTGATTCAAACAATGACTCTATGAATTAAAGATAAACAAATCTCGGTTAGAGCCAAATGATTCACCGATTCAAACACTGACTTTCTGACTCTCAGGGTCTAAAACAAACTTTAGGTTTAATCGAAATCTTTACTGATCGACCACGTCGGGGCTGAGAAGCGAACAGAATGGCTCAGTAATTTCCAAACTCTTTAAATGCGCTGCTATAAATAATAAAGGTTTAAAGAAGGAGTAAGAGGTGAAGAATGGGAGAGTAAAAAAGTGGAATAGAGCTTGTGTTTTGTAAGAAACGCCTGTCAGAGAAAGAGACTGACGGACCCATGTGGTTTGTTAGGGCGTGTCAGCGGAACATCACCGAGCCTTTTCTACCTCCGTTCAGACGAACTTTCCATTAAAAGTCCAGACGAGCGAGTTCAGGCGAGACAAAGCCCGCCGAGACGTCCTTAAAGGGAACTAAAAACAATCCGGACCTGCAGCACCGACGAACGAAGAGAGAGAACCTGCCAAATCCACACACGCCCCGCCTCGAACCCTCGCCAGGGGTGAGATGATGCATCGTGACGGCGCTTCCCGTTCCCGTTTGCAGTGCAGTCGCATTTTCCCGGCCTCCTTTGAGCTGCAGCAGACGGTTCTTGAGGCGGGCTGGATATTTTTGGTGGGTATACTGTTTCAGTCCAGAGATCCCACTGAGGTTCGAAACTCCAGCAGCGCTGCTTTGCTGCAGAAAGCAGGATTAAAACCCAGCATTACGTTCGTGAATAAGGGTTCGCTGCTGCAGCAGGCCGCGCTCTTTTTTTTTTTGTTTGTTGGAGAAACTACACTGCCGTCGGATCTCAAACTCTGGAGGTTTACGAAAAAATAAAAAATAAAATAAATAAAAAAAAGCACGACCAAAAAACGTTTTCACCCGCCGCGCGAATTTACGAAATCACAGACAACAAACGGAAGGAAAGCAGCACTCGCTTTCAACTGCAATTAGAACGGCTCGTACCCCCTAACAGCATGCAATCACGTCTAAAATAACGGCTTATCTTCGTGTGTGTGTGTGTGTGTGTGTGTGTGTGTCAGAGACGGCACTCTGACAGAGCTGTTAGTCTTGATCGTATTCGGTTCCGTGCCACTCTCCTCACGTCGTGACCCACCTCGCATCCCAAAACAAAGACGTTTAAAAGCTGCGGTCGGGCGGGGATTAGGCCCAACTTTAATCCTACACGTTTCCAACAAAGAACAATCCGTAAGTCGTGCCGGAGCCGAGCAGGGCCTTGTCGTCTGCGTTAATTACTTTGGCTAATACCAGAAAGACAGGGCTTGAGCGGAAGGCGGATTTGATTCTTGGCGGCGAGAGGTTACCGAAGCGTTCCTCTGATTTCTCTAAATCCCCTCCTCTCCGGCGGCCTCACGCCTCACGCCGGCACGTTCCAGATTACTCGTCCGGGCCGGGCCTCGGCTGCCAGAGGCCGAGCTTCTGCCTTCAAAATAAGCTGCCACTCTCAGATAGTTACGTTACGACGATCAGCTTAGAGCCGCCGGGGAAATGGAAGCGTCCGGAGACGTCACAGGTCAAACAAGGTCGGGCCGATTTACCAAGCGCTCGGTTTGTGTCTTAATACTTTTGGTCACATGTTGGTTTGTGTCTTAATACTTTTGGTCACATGTTGGTTTGTGTCCTA
>JAUZST010012405.1:0-11469 GCA_034779995.1 Parotocinclus haroldoi
GGAGCCATAAGTATTTGGACACACCCCCAAACGGAGCCATAAGTATTTGGACACACCCCCAAACGGAGCCATAAGTAGGGACAGTTGGGTGTTGATATTTAGCTCCATGTTTAGAAGTTCAGATGCTGCTCCTGTGTAAGTTGGCAGGTTGGAGCCGAGCTGGTAATGTTTGTGTAGCTATATAATCATTAATCAGAGCTGAGGTCAGTGTGACTCTTCCATAACACTGAGTACAAATGATTAATCTCACACACTAAACCCGTCTGAATAGCCTGTTATCGTACGGACTCGGTGGGATTCGGGGTTCCCACGTGTGCCCCCTGACCCTCTGCGTTCCCTGCGCAGCTCGGTTTGCACTGACTGACGGAGATGTCGGAAAGCTCCAGCGACTCGGAGTCGTCGTGCGGATGGACCGTCATCAGCAACGAGGTCAGCAAATTCATCCTCAACTCTCATTTTTATTAAATCTGTGTATCATCATAACCAAGCCTGCTTTAGTGTTATAGCGCTTATTTTATAATGGGCTTTGTTCTGCAGGGCTCCGACATCGAGACCCTGAGACCCAAGAACATCATGGATGATGATCTGGACGAGGCAGGAGGAGCTTCTGCTCTGGAACAGCCTGATTCTCCACAGGGTAAAAAAAAAAAAAAGAAAAGAGAGGAGGGAACTGTGAATCCTGCAGGAACTGCGAGAAGGGAGTGTATTCATCTAGCCAAAGAAAGAAAAGAAATAAACAAAGAAAGAAAGATAGAAAAGAAATAAAGAAAAGAAAATTTTTTAAATAAATAAAGAAAAGAAAGAAGGATATAGAAAAGAAACAAAGAAAAGAAATATAGATAGAAACGAAAGAAAGATGGAAAAGAAGTCAATTAAGAAATAAGGAAAAGAAAGAAAGAGAAAATTTTAAAATAAATAAAGAAAAGAAAGAAAATGGAAAAGAAATAAAGAAAGAAAGGAGGAAATGGAAAAGAAAGAAAGAAAGAAAGAAAGATAGAAAATAAATAAATAAATAAAGAAATAAAATAAGTAAAGAAAATAAATAAACGAAAGAAACATAGAAAAGAAATAAAGTAAAGAAAGATTGAAAGAAAGATGGAAAAGAGAGAGAAACTAAAGAAAGAAAATTAATAAAGAAAAGAAAGAAAGATGGAAAATACAGAAAACAGAGAAAGAAAGAAAGATGGAAAATAAATAAAGAAAGAAAGAAAGAAAAGAAAGAAAGGTGGAAAAAAAATAAAGAAAAGAAAGAAAGATGGAAAATAAAGAAAACAGAAAGAAAGAAAGATGGAAAATAAATAAACAAAGACAGAAAGAAAATAAAGAAAGGTGGAAAAGAAAGAAAGAAAGATGGAAAAGAAAACAAAGAAAAAGAAAATAAGTAAAGAAAGTAAATAAACGAAAGAAACATAGAAAAGAAATAAAGTAAAGAAAGGTAGAAAGAAAGATGGAAAAGAGAGAGAAACTAAAGAAAGAAAATTAATAAAGAAATGAAAGAAAGATGGAAAAGAAATAAAAAAACGATAAGAAAATACAGAAAGAAAGAAAAGGCTAGCTTGAAAAGACGGAAATGAAGTAAAGAAAAGAAAGAAAGAAAAGAAAGACAGGAAGTAAAAAAGAGACTTTTGGACAGTACTGTATAGACGAGTCTGTGGGAGGAGCCTTTAGTTTGCCTCTACCTGCACCTTCCCCCAGGTGACCGTTCCAGTATATCGCTACAGGTATGGTGATCTAATCGTATGGAGAAGCCAACGAGTTTCCTCCTCTGGTTTCTATCCGATTTGCTTCATCGCTTGTTCTTCTTTCTGATAAACCCCGAATCCGGTCTTTGACCCTGTGTGCAGGCGAGAGGGCGGAGTTAGTGGACGAATCCTGTTTGGACGTCACCCTGAAGGCGGTCGAGACTGAACCTGAGTCACAGGTAACGCTTTCTCATAGCGTGTCCCCCCACCCAACACCCCCGAGTTCAGACGTTTTTCCCCCGCACGTGTGTACTGTTAATATCTGTATTCTAATAAAGAAATATAAATTATAATATAATCAATCAATACATGAATATAGACGCCGGGTCCACTTATTATTTAAGGGGTTTATCCTCTTTTTGGGGATTATTTATTTCACGTTTGACCAGGTGGGGGATTCTCTTGTGGGATATGGCAACCCTGGAGCACCTGCTAAACAGCGACTGAGCTCTTTATGAAGAAAGAAAGAGAGGGTAAAGATAACACTGGGGAAAGAAAAAGAATAAACACAGAGAGAGAGAGAGAGACAGAGAGACAGAGACAGAGAGAGAGAGAGAGAGAAATAAAGAATACTGTGAAAGAAAGGATGAGAGGAAAATAAAGAAAGAAGGGAAGAAAAGAAAAGAAAGAAAAAAGAAACGGAAGACATTAAAGAAAGAAAAGACGGAACGGGAAGAGACGAGATGGGAAGAGACGGGACTAGACAGGAAGAGACAAGACGGGACGAGAGGGGACGGGATGAGACGGGAAGAGAGGGGACGGGACGAGACGAGACGGAACGGAAAGAGACGGGATGGGACGAGACGGGACGGGATGAGAAGAGACGAGACAGAACGGAAAGAGACGGGATGGGAAGCGACAGGACGGGAAGAGACGAGACGAGACGGGACGGGACGGGAAGAGGCGAACGGGAAGAGACGGGACGGGAAGAGACAAGACGAGACGGGACGGGAAGAGACAGGACGGGAAGAGACGGGACAGGAAGAGACGGGAAGGGAAGAGACGGGACAGGAAGAGACGGGACGGGACGAGACGGGAAGAGAAGAGACTTTAAGAGACGGGATGAGAAGAGATGGAAGGAGACGGGACGAGACGTGAGGGAAAGAGACGGGACGATAAGAGATGGGAAGAGACGTGACGGGAAGAGACGGGACGGGACGGGATGAGAAGAGACGGGAGGAGAAGAGACGGGACGAGACGTGACGGGAAGAGATGGGACGGGACGAGACGGGAAGAGACGGGACGGGACGAGACGGGACGGGAAGAGACGGGACGATAAGAGATGGGAAGAGACGGGACGGGAAGAGATGGGAAGAGACGGGACGGGAAGAGACGGGACGATAAGAGATGGGAAGAGACGGGACGGGAAGAGACGGGACGGGAAGAGACGGGACGATAAGAGATGGGAAGAGACGGGACGGGAAGAGACGGGACGGGATGAGAAGAGACGGGAAGAGACGGGACGGGAAGAGACGGGACGGGAAGAGACGGGACGGTCCTGAAGTATCCCGTTCAGTTATAATTAGAGCCTGTTTTGTTTACAGGGGAGAAAGGGGGCGGGTCTAGAGGACCATGTGACTCTGTGCTCCTCCAGCGACCATTCTGACATCATAACGCTGGGTGACTCCAGGGAGGCGGAGCTTGGGGTGTGGGAGGAGCCTCCTGCCATGGAGGAGGAGGTGGAGGAGATGGAAATCGGGGAGCTTTATTTAGGAACTTCTTCCAGCAGCCAGTACACGTTCAGCGCTGTAGAGACGAGTGAGATCTCACACACACACACACACACACACACACACACACACACACACACACACACACACAGTTACACTGTAATACACTGCTTAATAAAACATAAAAGAGAGAAATATGTTTCAGATGTCCAAAAGTAATACCGTAATAATAAAATAATAATAAAATAATAATTCTCTTCGTTCTGAAGAACATCGAATCGTTAGCACCGGTAAAATAAAAACGGTTTTACAAACTGAGCAAGCTCTGGGGTGACAGCGGCAAGGAAAATCTCTCTAAACGTTATAAGGAACGAACCTCGTTATAATACAGTGTAAAAAAATAGTGGATAGTGTATTTTAAAATGATTAAATGACTATTTATAATTATTTATATTACACATCTTATGTACCATTTGTTATTATTAGTGCTTTATTATTTTATATTATATTATATTATTATAAATGCTTATATTATATTATATTATGTTATATTAATGATTTTAATTACATTATATTACATAATTTTATATTATATCAATTCATTTCATTACATTGTTTGAATTATATTATAGCCATGTCATATATTAAATTATTATATTATATCATATTAAATATATTGTATTATATTATTATAAATGATTATATTATGTTATGTTAAATTAATTATTTTAATTACATTATATTACATCATTTTATACCATATCAATTAATTTCATTACATTAATTATTAGAATTATATTATTTTTTTAGAGCAATCTTTGGAGAATCATGAGAAGTTGCCTGGACCAACATGGCCGCAACGTTAACACGCTACAGACGCACAATGTTATTGCAGCGCGCGTGTAAACAGATTTGTGTGTGTGTGTGTGTGTGTGTGTGTGTGTGTGTGTGTGTGAGGCCGTGACCCGGTGAGCTGGAAATAGAGAGCTTATCACACAGGGTTTATCGTCCCAAACTCCTGCTCTGTGTTCAGAAACAGTTGTGTAACACACGGAGCTGTTGTGTCGGTTTGTGCTCGTGTTCACAGCTCGCTTTGTGACTGTTCCAGTTTCAGTGCTTCCGGCCGAGCCGGCCGGGCGTAGAGGCTCCACCAGCACCGAGGACGAGGACGAGGTCGAGACGCAGGCCGAGACGAAGGCCGGGCCGCTGGTGAGGAGGCGCAGGCTCAGAAAGGGCACGGCCGGATCAGAACCGGGGGAGCAGCAAGAGGAGGTGAAATAAAGAGTCATAGCACACAATCGGTCAATAAACGCTGTACGTACAAAAGTATTGGGACGCCTCCACATTACACCTGTGCTTTTCTGCCGTTAGTATGGAGTTGGTCCCACTTTGCAGTCTTTCCAGCTTCCACTTTACGATGTACACTACACTCGAAAAAGAGGCACCCCAACGTAGGACGAAGAGAAAACGAAAAAAACAACAACAACAACAAAAAAAAACAAGAAAGGAGGAAGAAAGGAAGAGAAACAAAGGGAATTAGATAGAAAGAAAGCCTAAATAGAATATTTGGAAAAGAAAAGGAAGGAACGAGAGAAAAATGAAAGACGATAATGGGAAAATAAATAAATAAATAAATAAACAAAGAAAGAAAGACAGACAGTAAGATTGGGAAAATATGAGGAAAAAAAGGAGAGAAAAAAGGGAATAGTGGGAAAGAAATAAAGCTATGACTGATAAAGAGAAAAGAAAGGAAGGAAGAGAGAGAAAGAAATAAAGCTATGGTGTTGCTAAGTGGTTGCTATGGCATTCTAGGTGGTTGCTAGGAGGTTGTTAAGTGGTTGCTAAGTCTGTGATAGGCGGTTGCGATGGTGTTGCCAAGTGGTTGCAGTGGTGTCACGTGTGGTTGCTATGGCATCCTAGGTGGTTGCTAGGAGGTTGCTAATGTGTTGCTAAGTGGTTGCTAAGTGTGTGTTAGTCGGTTGCGATGGTGTGGCTAAGTGGTTGCTATGGCGTCCCAGGTGGTTGCTAGGAGGTTGCGAATGTGTTCCTAAGAGGCTACGAAGTGTTTGATAGGTGGTTGCCATGGTGTCACAGGCGGTTTCTATGGTGTCCAAGGTGGTAGCTATGGTGTTGCTAAGTGGTTGCTATGGTGTCACAGGTGGTTGCTAGGAGATTGCTAAGTGTTTGATAGGTGGTTGCTATGGTGTTGCCAGGTGGTTGTTACGTCCGCTCATAAAGTTTTGTAGATGTCACAATCTGACCGAACAATCAGGGGTTTGGACCCCGAACGCTGCGGGACGAGAAAGGCGAAAGGCGAAAATCCAGCAGAAAAATAATAATAAATAAAATAATGCTATATAATGCTCAGCCATATCTGGTTACTTTCCATCTCTGATAACAGGGGGATGAAGATCTGGAGGAGGAGGAGGAGGAGGAGGGGGAGGGGCACAGGGAAGCTCCTCTGAACCAGCGGCGCCGAAACAGCCGGACCCTCAACAAGTGCATCCTCCTAGCCCTCATCGTAGCCTTTAGCATGGGCTTCGGACATTTCTACGGTAAGATCCGCGGTTCCGTTACGGTTGCCACACGGTTGCCAAGTCCTCGTATTATAAAGCCTCGTCTTGTTGCTTCGTTTTTATTCGCTGCTCGGGGGGGTGGGGGGTGACGGGGGGAGGACATAAGTAAGCGTAAGTTGCTGTTTATTCAAAATAAAACCGGATTGGTCAATTTATATTTATGTCAATTTTATATTTACATAGCAGCCAAGATAATAAATATCGGTACCAACCGTCCAGTGATGGACAGAAAAAAATCATATATCGATATCAAATAGCAATATCGATATATCGGGCAGCCCTAGTTATTTTATTCATTCCTTTTTTTTTCTTCTCGGAATTACAGGAACCCTTTGGGTAGGGGAACCTTCTTCAGGTCCAACACTCAAAAAAATACTAACTAAATAATAAAATAAACAAAGTGTCGAGCAGAATAGACTAAAACTAAGCTTGGAGAGAAAAGAGAAAATGTAGCTAGTTACTGATTGAGAGCACAGAGTTTATTAACAGTCACTCATGACACTCCGGCAGCACTGCTATGGCGATCCATGTTTTTTTTTTTCAGTCTTCTCGTAGGTAAATCGAAGAACAATATTGCCGATGACGTTGTAAAAAGCCATGACTTTTATCTCGGGTCTGTAAACGAGGTACAGTAACGCCCCTAAATTCGCCACAAAACCCCCCCCCCCCCCCCAAAAAAAAACCCGGCGGATTATATCTGCCGAGGAAAAAAATATGTGAACCGGCACGAGCAGAATCGTGAACACTCGGGGCGTTACTGTATCTGCTGTAACGGCGGCCTAAGACTTTTGCACAGTTTAAACAGCCGTGTTCGCTCTAGGCACCGTTCGCACTCGGTTGACGTGTTTAGGGCCCTTTTTCGTGTCCGTTTCTCATGTTTGTGTGGGTCAGTGGCGGTTTTCCTCTACTTACTCGTCCCGAGCAGCGAACTAAACAGTGTTTATAAGTGTGCCCGCCTGTCCTAGTGTGAGTAGTACGCCTACGGAAACTGGTTCCCAATCACTCGTCGAGTCCCCCGGGTGGTTTTGCGCCGTCGCTCGTTTTCAGCGGTATCTTTTTCCGGCAGGTACGGTGCAGATCCAGGAGAGGCAGAGGATGGTGGGGAAAACCCGTCCGAACGAGCCGAGCGAGACCCGAGAGCTCCATCAGTGTCACAGAGAGCGGGACGCCGTTACCAAGGTGATCCTCCGCCTCCCCAGACCTTCCTGGGCTTCGCTAGTGTTTAAAAGAGCTTTGGGAAACGGACCGGAGGGTTGGGGTTTGCGTAGTGAAGCAGGGGCAGTAATTAGGAGCATGAAAGTAATAAGTAATAAATGAAGAGAAAATTAAAATGAGAAATCGACCTTAAAAAACGCTTTTACAGGCCGACAGAAAAAAGGGACTGGTCTTATCTAAGGTATTTTAGTCCGAAAAAGAACCCTTTGTTCAGACTTTGTTCAATTCGCAATAATCTTGTAGCAACGAAATCCCACTTCAGTTCGATTTTAGAAGAAAGAAAAGAAGGAAAAAGCAAAGACAAAGAGTTACAGGTCTTTAGTAGAGAGTATTTACAGAGATGAAAGGAAAAAAAAAAAGAAGATCCTGAGCATTTTGTAATCCAGTCAGATCTTAATCCAGGATTAAATCCATATAAGGAAATCGTTTTTTTTTACAGAACTGTCGTAAGTTGACATCGCCCTGCAAGGAGCGTTTTTTAAAACTTCTTTTCTGAGCGATTTGATCATGAAATAAGAAAGTAAAACAGACTTTTGCTCTGTTGACTAAATATTCGGAGTGTAAATGGCAAAAAAAAAAAAACGATTTCAAAACGTTTGCAAAAAGTCACAGAAACTGTCGTTTGGTTCAGCGAGGTCTTTTAATGAACTTAAAGTTTTCCCCTTCCTGAAATGATATTTGAAAAGTAAAATAGACCAAAACAAAGTTACAGGTCTTTAGCCTCGAGCAGAAAAAAACAATCTCGGCTTCTTTTATTTCGTTTTTTTTTATTTTTAAAGATGGGAAAATGATCATTTTGCTTCCGGGGAATAAAAACTATTTTCTCTTTCAGAGGGGGCGTTCAAATGAGATTTTATACGAAATGAAAGAATGAAAAAGCAAAAATAAAGAGTTACAGGTTTTCAGTCGAGGACGAGGATAACAAGCTCTTTGGATCGGGATTTTCTAATCCAATCAGCTCTTAATCCAGGATTAAGTGATTTATCTAGGATAACTCTGATACCGTATTTTTTAAACTCTTCGATTCTGAATTTATTTGATCATGAAATAATAAATGAACAGGAAGTAAAACCGAGTTTCAGCGGCAAATCGAATTGAAAAGAAAAAAAATGTTCACGAAAACTGTCGTTTTTAGAAAAGAAAAGGGCAAAAAAAAAAACAAAAAAAAAAAACAATCCAAGCTTCTTTTATTTTGTTTTTGACAATTTTCTCTTTCGGAGGGGCGTTTAGAGACAGGAAACCCCAGATTTACTTTAATCCTGGCTAACTTTATGGATGAATGGTTTGGAACATTTTCTGCCGGATTCCTTTTGGTCTTAGAGCTCGACTCTGTGCCTTCAGGACGTTGTCGAAGGTCTGAGGGAGGACCTGGAGGAGAAGCAGGACGTTCTGACGTCCCTCACTGGCATTATGGATAAAATGACCAAAGAGAATCAGAATCTCAGAGCCAAAGAGGCCGAGCTACAGGTAAACACGGCCACGGTGTCACGATTTAGTTCAGGAGTCACCAAAACACACACACACACACACACACACACACACACATCGTGCGGTTTGGTCCAAAAAAAAACGGTCCGTTTTAAGAGTTCTCTTAATCGATAAGTGATCCAAAGCTGCGATGTTTAATACCAAGGCTTTATTTCTGTATATTGTAACGTTCAAAAGTCTTAGGCCACCTTTTGTTCAGCTCAAAGCTAAATGGATCCGACGGGTTTAACATAATCCATACTGGATCATGACCACTTGCGTGACGTTAATTTGATAATAAAGTGCTGCTTAAAGTGTTATTTACGGAGGAATGGATTGAAAGCGAAAAGCAAAAGCAAAACACTTGCTCTGTTGTGGAACTCGGGGCTAAAACTCAGCCGTACAAGCCAAGGGGTTCCTGTTCTCCTTTCGGTTGGCTGTCGTCACTGACCTTTATAGGACCCACGACTTATTTGCGCTAAGAAGAAGGCAGTACTGTAGGTGTAAACTGTAGGTGACTGTGGACTTGGCACGCTGCCACGTAAAGGGCAGCAAGCTGACCCTGAGTAGTTCGTCGAATCCGACGGTGGCCTAAGACTTTTGCACAGCGCTGCGCAGGGCATCGTTTACACCCACCCGCGCGAAAAATGGTTTGGAAACAGATGCAGTCAGCCCCGAAATGATCGGCCGGCCCCGCCCGTAAAGCTGAAAAACTGTGACACTCTGCCTGCAGGCTCAGAGGCGAGACTTGCTGGCACAGCTTCAGCAGGCCAGGAGCGAGACGGAGGAGCATCAGAGGAAGCTCGCCTCGGAGAACCAGGCCCTCAGGGGCGCGTTGGAGCGAGAAGAGGCCTCGCTGTCGGCCACTCGGGACGAGCTCGGGCGTCTCCGGGCTCAGGTCCACGAGCTACAGGAGAAGGGAACCGGCGCCGACTCGGCCCTGCTGGAGAACCAGCGCCTGATCCAGGGCTGCCTCGTCCAAAAGGAGGGGTTGAGGGCCGAGGCCCAGGCGCTCCGGGAGGAGCTGTACGAAGAGCGGGAGGTGGCGGCGAGGCTGAAGGAAGAGCTGGAGGAGGTGAACCAGCGGGAACCTGGAGCGCAGGAGGGGCAGGAGGCGGCTTCAGAAACCGAGGAGCTTCAGGAACGTCTCCGGGAGCTGGAGAAGAAGCTTAGCTTCGAGCAGCAGCGATCCGACCTGTGGGAGCGTCTCTACGTGGAGTCGAGGGAAGACAGACCCAAGGGCGATAAGCAAGTCAAGACCGGGAGGTCCAAAGACGGCATCATGGGCACGGTCCAGGAGACGTTCGACGCGGTGAAGAACTCCACCAAGGAGTTCGTCCACCACCACAAGGAGCAGATCAAGAAAGCCAAAGAAGCCGTCAAGGAGAACCTCAGGAAGTTCTCCGACTCGGTCAAGTCCACGTTCAGGCACTTGAAGGACTCCACGTCGAACGTTTTCGGCCGGACCCGGAGGCCGCAGGAGAAAAGGAACGAGAGGAAGGACGCCAAGGACTTCAGACGCTCGGCAGAAGAACCGTGGCAGCGCCAGCACCCTCGCGAGTCCGCGGCGGACTCTCCCTTCCACGCCGACCGCAGCGCGCGCAAACCCGGCGCCCAGAACCAGGGGCACAAAAGCGCGCCCCAGGGATGCACCGGCGTCTTCGACTGCGCCTACCAGGAGTCCATGAGCCTGTTCAACAAAGCCATGGAGCCGATCCGAGCCGACGAGTTCCACCAGCTCCTGCGCAGCTACCTGCAGCGAGAAGTGAGTCACTTCCACCACTGGAGGGAGCTCAACGGCTTCATCGACCGCTTCTTCCGGAACGGACTCTTCATCCACGATCAGATGCTCTTCACCGACTTCGTCAGCGGGGTCGAGGACTACCTGGAGGACATGGACGAGTACCGGGGCGGCGCCGGCGACGTCTTCGAGGACCTGGACGATTACATATACAGGCACTTCTTCGGCGACGCCTACGAGCAGCGCTCCGGTCCCAGGTACGTAGATAAAGAGGGGAAATCTTCTGGGGCCATAAACGTTCGGATTAAACTCGAGAAACGGGAACGGGCCTGTGGATCCTGAAGGTTCTGATCTGGATTTTGTAATCCCGTCGGCTCTTAATCCAGGATTAAATGCATCAGCTGGGTTTATCTAAACTTGATGCCACGTCAGGGGATCGCGTGTACAAAATTTAATCCCGAAGTGAAATGCCGCGTTATTTAACCTCGCACTGTTAGGAGATTATAAAAACAAACAAACAAACAAAAATCCGAATGATTTAATCATAAAATCGTTAAATGAAGAGAAAATTTAAGCGGCAAATCTAATAAAAATTACTTTTACAGCCCGACAGAAATGTTATTTACGTTATTTAACGCATTTCGGTCCGAATAAAAGCTTCGTTCAGACTTAAGTTGAATTTACGTATGAAAATGTAATTCTTAATTTCCACTTAAATGAGATTTTAATGCGAAATAAAAGAATGAAAAAGCAAAAATAAAGAGTTACAGGTTTGTAGCCGCTTTCAATCGTTACTGTACACAAATACACAAAGCGTTTTAACGCTCACGGAGTGGCACGGTTGCCACTTTATTAGGTACACCTTGCTTAACGTGGGTTGAACACGGTGCCGGAATACAAGCTCAGCCCATCTGCCTCAAGGTTGGAGGTGTTGTGCCTTGATATAATTCATTTATTGTTACCTTTCTATCAGCCGTCAACGAGAGAGAGAGAGAGACAGAGAGAGAGACAGAGAGAGAGACAGAGAGAGAGACAGAGAGAGAGACAGAGAGAGAGAC
>JAUZST010012406.1:0-11469 GCA_034779995.1 Parotocinclus haroldoi
GCCTTTTTGTATGACCAAACAACTCAATCTTTGTTTCATCAGTCCACAGGACCTTCTTCCAAAATGAAGTTGGCTTGCCAAATGTGCTTTTGCAGACTCTGTTTGTGGCGTGCTTGCAGAAATGACTTCTTTCGCATCACTCTCCCATACAGCTTCTCCTTGTGCAAAATGCGCTGTATTGTTGATCGATGCACAGTGACACCATCTGCAGCAAGGTGATGCTGCAGCTCTTTAAGGTGGTCTGTGGATTGTCCTTGACTGTTCTCAACATTCTTCTTCTCTATCTTTCTGATATTTTTCTTGGCCTGCCACTTCTGGGCTTAACAAGAACTGTCCCTGTGGTCTTCCATTTTCTTACTATGTATTGGCCACCTTAAATACATTTTCTCATGATTGGTTACACCTGGCTATGAATTTCAAAGCTCAATGAGGTTACCAAACCAACTTTGTGCTTCAGTAAGTCAGTATACATATATATATGTGTGTGTATATATATATTTATACACACAACACCAACTATCAGGAATACTGGAGAGACAGAATCACGGCAACTATAGTTTAGAAACATGCTTCCAAAACTTGTAACCTGAACTTTCCAATATTTGTTAGTATTTGCACTTAATATTTGTAAGCAATATAAGCCCGATATTGCTTGGAATGCGTAGAAATGTTGGCCTCAGGAAAACAGTGTTTCTAAAATTTCATACTTATGTACTTTCCGAACACAGCACCAGTCATTTAAAGTCCTACTCAAACAATAACAGATGTTATATTTGTGACTATTTATAGATATAATTTGAGAAAAAAAACATAACAAATTGAAAGAGAATGTACAAAGTACATGTGACTATTTTTCTAAGAATACCATGAACACAAAAAGCTAGAATGCATGGTCCAAAAGGAAGGTAAAACTTTCATCCTTGATAATAGCTAGAATTGCCAGAGCCCCTCCTTGTAAATCATCACCATATACATCTGACTTAAGCGTTGGTTTCCTCTTACCAACCCTAATGTTTTTGTTATCTCCCACTTTGACAAGCTGCATTGTACTACTGTGGCCGGACCTGTTACAGTATTGTTACTATTTTTGTAAGTTCAACTAACATGAAGTTTATTCAAATTGTTACACAGAACATTTTCTGCATTCTACTTAATGAAATCTTTTATTGACTTTTGTTTACACCTACTGCTGCACGTTAATTAAATCTTGTTGGCTGGCCAGAGGAGGTTGAGTTTCTCACTTGAGCCAGGATCCTCTAAAGGTTTCTTTCTAATTGGTCATAGTGAGTTTTTCCTTTCCACTGCCACTGTCAGTGCTTGCTCATTTCAGGGTCCAGACTCAGCTTTTGTAAAGCGTATTGGAGATTCGTCTATTGTAATGAATGCAATACAAAAAGATTGAATTGAAAAAAAGTAGCAAATGAGACTGAAAAAACCCGTTAGATATAAGGAATTTGAAAAGGGCAAGTGTTGGGCAGAAAGCACAAATTGCCATGTTAACACAGGGTGTGTGTGTACAAGAAAGATAGAGTCAGTGACAGAATGGGGGCTGCAGACAAGCGACCTGATGGAGCAGTCAGTGCTTGGGCCCAATTACTCATTTTAGAGGTCAGGAAAGACTTGACTCTAGCGACTTCTCTTTTATAATTAATCTTTCAACCAGCCACCAAGGAGACCTGTCTTCACATGCCAGCACACACGCACGCAGGCACGCACGCACACACACACACACACACACACATGCTTGAGAAGCACTGCTTTCTACATTGTTGGGTCTTTTATCTCCAATGTGTGATGCTACAGTAGTTTCGTTCTTTAATGCGTATGCCTTAGAAACTGTATACATGTCAGTTTGAATCACATGCTGAGAGCTGGTTTTCATGTATCTAAGAAGCAAGGCTTTGGTGTGTATCCAGGGCTAAATTAATGAAGTCTTAGAAGTCACTGTTCACAGAGTCGCATAATTTTTATCTGGTGTTGGCAAATGTTCTGTTCATTTTGTTTGATGATGGCATGCAAGGTAGAAACTAAGATAAATTGAGTAGATAAATAAGATATTAACAGGTTACATAATAAATATGAATTAAATACATGACATGATCAAAAGTAAGCACACATCCAAGAATCTTGAACATCTCATTCCAAATCCATATGGAGTTGTTCCTTGTACTGCTTTTACTCTTCAGAAAAAGTTATGTCTTCAGAACAAGCTGAAGACATGATTCCAGTAATTAGATTGCATAATATGCAAGCACATTAGTGAGGTGAGCCCTGATGTTGGATGGTGATACTTGCTCACAAATGCCATTCTTATTATATGACAGGGCTATTGGATGAGGCCAGGGCTTCAACCTCGCCAACCTCAGCAAACATTTTATTCTTTTTACAAATAATATAATCAGCATGACTTTTGTAAAAGGTTATTTATTTGGAAAAAATCTATAAACTACACATATGTATGAATCATGTCTAAATCAATAAATCAAAATGGATTCTTTTTTTAGCTATAATGAAAGCATGCAGGCACTGTCTTTTGAGACAGTTGGCCTCCATTGTATTATCTGTGTTGTCTTAGTCTAAATTAAACCATGCATTTGCTTCCTTACAACTTTCTTTCAGTTTTCTGCTTTTCCCACATTGAAATTAAAAGAATAGAAAATATGAATTAGTGGATAAAGTAGATAAATATACATAATTCACAGCACATTTGCATTATCACTGGATCACTAAGTACAGAACTGTAAAACACACAAAAATACAAGCCAAATATTTGCATAGATTCTCACACACCTTGACTGAGCATAGTAAGTAATGTGATAATGATTTGTATTATTACCACCATTACTGACTTTCTAAAGTCCTTTTCAAAAAAGGACCTTTAGAAATACATGCTGTTATAATGCACATGCTTTAGGTGGTAAGTGAAGGTCAGCCCACCCTCTAAATCATTAAAGCAACTCAAGTGCTCACTGATGTCAGTGTGCTAGAAACAAAAGTTATGTTATTTTTTACGCATGCTGATGTGGAGCTTTGTGTCCTGTTAATCTAGTTACCAATATAATATGCATGTTACACATTTTAGGCCTCAATTATACTTTGTGTCTTAAAACTAGCACTATGAGCTCTACCATGAGGGTGACTGGCAAATGTACAGGACCAGACTGCTGCAGAGGATTTACTTATTGGGGCCTGTAGAGTGCCTTATATACAGCATGTAGCACAACAAGGTTACATTTATAATACTTGATGAAGGAGAGCACAGAATGAACTACATCATGTCAGAATAAACTAATGCCCACATATTAACTCACTCACACTGGGGTACATTTATAGACACAATCTGACCTAAGGATTGTCAATGAAATGTGGCAGGAAACCAAGGTAACTAGAAGAAACCAATGTAGCCAGAAGAAGAACATATATGTTTAACACAGATGGCAACCAAGACTTGAACCCAGACCTGTGAGCTGTGAGGAAACAGTGCTAAGCTCTGTCTAATGTGTGCTCCACATTAATTAAGCCATAATAGACAAGATATATATAACGTGAGATTTAACATACCTTAACATGAGATAGTGGCATATTATTGTATTTAATTAAAAAAAAACATTTATTTACATTCAGTAAGTACAATGGGTTTGGGTTTTCAGTCAGATTTGTTAGGACATATTATTCTACAGACTGAAGCAAATCTTGCGTGAGATCCCAGTGTTATAGCGATAGTCTAGGTTTTTGGGATTCTAAATTTGTAAAATGAAGCTAATATTACTGGTCAGAAATGTAACGGAGAGTTATAAAGCAGTTAAACAAAAGCAAACAATGTTTCTGCGAAGTCCGTAAAACTGATGTCAGTGTCGGTGCACTGTATACAGCCAAGCATGGTGGTGGGAATGTCACGTTTTCAATCTGAACGAGTTTATTCACTTTTGTTGTCAGTGGTTTAGACATTAATGTATATTTATTGAGTTATTTTGAGTTATTTCACAGTAAGCAGTTTTACACTATTATACAATCTGTAGACTGACTACTTTCAATTGTATCAAAGTGTCATTTATTCAGTGTTGTCCCATGGAAATACATAAAATAGTTACAAAAGGTGAGGGGTGTACTCACTTTTGTGACATAATGCATATGCACATATGCACATATTCTGAATAAAAATATAAATACAACACTTTTGTTTTTGCTACCATTTTTCATGACCTGAACTTAAAAATCTTTCTATGTACACACAAAAAGGGCTTTTTTGTCCCTCAAATATTGTTCAGAACAAAATTTTCTAAAACGCTGTTAGCGAGCATATATGTTACTGAGATAATCCATCCACCACACAGGTGCAGCATATCAAGATGCTGATTAGACAGCAAAACTGTCAGAAGCTGTCTGAGGGAAGCTCATCTGCATCCTCAACAGGGTCTCCTAATGACTGCAGTTTCGTTGTCGTAACTGACTTGAGTGGGCAAATGCTCACATTCAATGGCGTAGGGCATACTGGAGAGGTGTTCTCTTTTTGAATGAATACCAGTTTTTACTGTACAGAACATATGGCACACTGTGTGTATGGTGTTGTGTGGCTGAGAGTTTTGCTGATGTCAATGTTTTGAATCAAGGGGCCCATGGTGATGGTGGAGTTATGGTATACACAGGTGTATGTTATGGACAATGAACACAGGTGCATTTTATTAACAGAGATACCATTATAAGAACCCAATGCCCATTGTTGTGCTATTCATCCACGACCATCACCTTATGTTGCAGCATGATAATATTGCAAGGATCTATACACAATTAATGAACGCTCAAGACATCCCAGTTCTTGCATTGCCAGCATACTCACCGGTCATGTCACCAATTGAGCATGTTTGGGATGATGTGGATCTGGTTATACTGCTTATATTGTTTTACTTTACTTGCATGAAAACTCGTTGCCCTTAAATATTTTTACTCAAGGTAAAACTATACAGGTTAATTTGTATTAGCATAGAACCTTAATTGGATGCAGTAGACAAACCAAAAGTTTAGTTGTCTTTACTTGAATTCATTATTTTACATAATTTTTTTCTTTTCTAAAGGTTGTGTCAAATAACATATATATTTAATTTCATTTCCAGCATTTAGCAGACGCCCTTATCCAGAGCAACTTACAACTGATACAGTCTTACAATCAGAGCAATTTTGGGTTAAGGGTCTTGCTCAAGGACCCAACTGTGGCAGCTTGGCAGAGGAGGGATTTGAACCCTGGACCTTCTGGTCTAGAGTCCAGTACCTTAACCGCTAGGCTACCACAGTCCGGGTTTAACGAGCAAGCCGAAGTTAAGAGAAGCACAGGACAATCTCCACGAAATGTTAAAAAACATTGTTAGGAACAGAGAATAAAAAAGAGGAAACACTCCACCTCTGGTCAACACTGAATAATAGAATTACAGCACGAGGGGCACAAGAGGACGGGTACAAACAAACGGTGATATAATTTTGGTCCCTGATAATGGCACGACTTTACCAGTCATCCAAAACGAGACTCGGTGAGCAGCTAAGTTACTTGGCGTGTTTCTACAAAAGCTCATGCAACTTTTAAACTTTTGGACTTTTTAACAACACACACTCCTGTTCTGCATATAAACCACGCGCTTCTCATACATGCCTAATCTAATTCACACAGTAGTTTCTCTCTTTCTTTATTCCTTGCTTCAACATTGCACGGTTACATCGTTACTAATCAGACACATTCACGCTGGGAAAATTCAGAGCAACCAATTAACCTGACGCACCCATGACAGCGTTAAACTAACCTTGGGATGATTAAGGGCCCTGAGGAGGCGGGTCTCCAAGTGACCGGGAATAAGTGTAGGCTGGACCTGGATTGTGCAGCTGGGATGTTGTGTGAAGGCCAGAGGGTAACATGGGCCTTGATTAGACATTTGGGACTTCATCTTACACACCCAGTCCGATTTATTCCTATAGCTCTTTCTTACAATGGATCATTGGATCAAATCCCACACTGAGCAAGCCTAGGGCGACAGTGGAAAGGAAAAACTTCTTGGATTTTATCAGGAAGAACCCTTGGGAGGATCAAGACTCAAAAAGACTCATTCGGGTGGTCGGGTCAGAATTCGATGTGCACAACATCAAAGCGTGGATCCGTCATGCTGCACTCGGCATCGGTGATTATTAATAGACTCACCCATAAGTAACTACATTTCCTCTTTTCTCTCCGAAGATATGTTCTGGTACCGGTTCCAGCACCACACGTTTAGACGTTCCTCCACCTCAGCATCACCTATACTGGTCTTCATCAACAGAACCCAGTCCCTCCAGAGGGCAGGAACTCCCTCTATCATACTGGACCTCCCACTGAAGACTGATTTTAAAATCTAATTTGTTTAAAAAACAATTTTTTTACTCAGTTTATTACCAACTTAAATATAAATATTGATTTAAATTGTATTACTTACTTAATTTTACTATTAGTTTACTTTTAGTTTTTACTATTAGTTTACTTTGTATACTTATAAGTATTTACCTAATGAACATCTGGGCCACCCATGGAGGTCGGGTCCCTTTTTGACTCTTGGTTCCTCCCAAGGTTTCTTCCTTCTACATTCAGGGAGTTTTTCCTTGCCACTGTCGCCCTAAGGCTTGCTCAGTTTGGGACTGTCCTTTTAAGATCATATAGGCCTAAGATCGTAAAGCCGCTTTGAGACAATGCTCCGCTATAAGAAGCGCTACAGAAATGACGTTTTGATTTGATTCGATTCTGTCTTGGATCAAGGTGCTGGCGGTGTGATGGTCTGTTTCGTTTCTTGACACACTTCAGGCCCCTTAATACCAACTGAGCATCATACAAACCCCACAGCCTACCCAAGTCCTGTTGTTGACCGTGCGCACCCCCTTCTGATGGCTCCATCCAGCAGGATGTCCCAAAAGCCCTCAAATCATCTCAAAGGGGTTTATGAACATGATAATGAGTTCAGTGATTCAAACAGATCCACCGTCACCAGATCCCAATTAAATAAAGCACAGTGCTGGACTCAGTTTGGACAAATACAGCCCCGTTAAGGCAATGAAAAGTGCATTCAATCTCTGGGCCTGTGGGTAACCTACCATAGGTAGAGTAGGATTTGCATTTTTATCAACCAGTGGTAACCATTTTACACTTCTCAAGCCGCTACAGATAAAAGCCAGTGTCAATTCAGACTAAAATGACTAGCAAAAATCACCTTCCCCTTCCAGTCTTTTAGCCTTTCTGTGTTTCTATTCATTGCTCTTTTCATAAAACAGAAATGAGATGTTGGTGGTTCAGAGCTGCTGCTGTGGCTTTTCACTACCTCCTGGACGCTCTGGTTTAGTTCCTTGCTCTCTTTTGTGTAGCGACTCTCTCTAACAACTCCACTATTGTTGCAGGCTGACGACGGCTTTTCCTTTACACGTACTGTCGTGACAATTCAGCCCTGGTTCCTCAAACTCCAGTCCTGGAGCGCTGCACCTCTGCGGTTGCGGCTTCGTGTACGTCTGCTTCAAAAGATATTTAACAGATGAGTCACTTAAGGTGTGTCCGAGCGGGAAAACACTGCGGGGTCGGAGCTTGCACATGCATAATGGATAGGGCAAGTAAGGGTTGCCACTCGTTTATTAAACCTGTAGGGTTCTGACTAAGCTCTGAGGGTTTGGACTACACGTAGAGGTGTTGCTCTTTAAACGTTGCAGCCCACCGTCCTAAAGTTGCACAGACTCGGGACGACATTGGTTTAGAACGTGGTGGAACGAGCTACATTTCTGTATTTTTATATACTCCAATAATCTTTATTCCACATCGGGAACGTCTTCTCAGGACCCATACACACTTAAATTACAGGACTGAGCATGGGCAGCACAGGGCAAAGAAGGGAACAAATCCTAGACAGGTCGGGCCCAGCAGAAGGTACATACGTTTACGTATGCATACACTCACACAAGTCTTTAGAAACTGGCACTCAAACCCAACCACTTCCACGTTGAAGCTATGAGGCAACTGGGCCAACCATTGTACCCGCTGTGTGACGTCACTGCAGGAATATATCGATACATTTTTTACTTTTTCTGTTCTCAATTCCACTTATCAGGGTTGATTGGTTGGGCACTGTTTGCGTTTTATTGATCCTGGTTCGTACTGATTCCAAAAATGTGCCGGCACTGGAGCCAAAACGGGCAAAGAGACCCAAGTAACGCTAACAAACCTTGGGATTGCTAAGATATTTTTCGGGGAACAATCAGACAAGCGTCAACGTTTTATTGCCAAAAAAAAAAACGTGTTGAGAAGAAAATGTGCAAATCAGCTGCCAAGTATTTGAGAAGAATCAAACGTGAAGGTACCAGGAACCCGTTCATTGTCCAGTGCCGTCACATCCCAGAACTGGAACCTACCGGAGTGCTCAGAGACATGGCCAACGTGAGAAAATAAAACCCAACCGCCACTGAACGAGACACGCAGTTTAAACGTCAAGACTCGGCCAAGAACTCTCTGAAGAGAGAATTGCCAGTGGTTTTACGGACTGATGAGATGAGAGTGACTCTCGACAGGCCAGACGGACGGGCCAGTGGCTGGATCAGTAGCGGGCACAGAGCTCCACTTCAACTCAGGCACCAGGCAAGGTGGGGTACGGCTGTGGGCTTCTATTATTGAGATGGAGCTGGTTGAAACTTTTCGGGTTTAACATGGACTCAAAATGAACTCCCAAATCTACTGCCAGTTTAAAAAAACAAAACAAAACAAAACCTTTCCAGAACACCACGATTTTTAGGCAGGACAACGCCCCATCAGATGCATCGAAGTACCCCGCCGAGTGAAGAGCCAGTAAAGGCCTTAAAATGAAAGAATATTGAATACGTTTTACGACCCGACCCGAGAACCAAAGTCTGTTGATCGTTTGGTGCAGATTTGGAATAAATGGGAAAACCATGACACCGTGTGGCTACTGTAGGATTTGCTAAACGATCACAGTGATTTAAGAGGGTTTTTTTTTCAGTTTTAACAAAAGTGGCAAATACAAAGACAGTTACCCGCAACTGCAATTAACACCGCATACTTATTTGTGTACGAAATGTTTGTGACCAAAATATATACAAAAATTACTGATCACTAGAAGAGAGTCATCAATAACACAGGAGGACAAAGACGACCGAGTTAGCCAAAATGTCCATCAATAAGGGACTTGGACTTGGACCACACATTTGACTGGATATTATATTTATTAACCCCCCCAAAAGGCAGGACACCACAGAAGCAGGAAATACTAGCAGCCGACGAAGCCACCAAAAACATTTGACCATGGTACTGACGAGACAAAAAGCTTATCGTTTAAAAAAAAAATACATTTATTTTACATTTCAGTTTAAAAGTAAAAACAGCTCAGCATACAAGCACAATCACAGACCCTGGTCGATATCGTGCAGAAGTGTGTCGTTGAGATCTTCAGGGCCGAGCCTCAAGTGCTTCTCTTTCTTTGTTGAGATCTGAAAACAAAAACGGCAGAGGATTTACCAAGGAACAAGAAAGGTTATGAAAGCGAGTTAAACAGGGAAGCAGTCATTTTCTGTACCTCTTCATCTGATAGGTCACAGATTGAGGAATTAGCAGGGTCATCGCTGAAAGAGACTTCAATCTAGAAATCAGGGGGAAAGGTCTAATTAAAGCTTGGATGCTGACCTTAAATCGGTATTTAAAGAACGGAGGAATGATGGAACTGCCGCACATGGGACACTGAACATTACAAAGCTTAATTATACAGTGGGTAAGAGGATAGTCATCACAAAAGTTTTTATGACAACCGCGTTTGGTTAGACGCGTGTGTTTAAACATTACAGCACGTCACCCTAAACCTTAGCTCTTGTAAGGAGATCACACCAGGGACACTTGGGCAAACGAGGAACAGTCCTTTTTCTAAACAGGCGCCGGATCCTGTTCAACAACGAAATTGTACAAAGAAAAGATTTTAAGCCATAATGAACCCTAGATCACATTTACAGCGCATAACGGACACTGTCACTCCTGGAGCCTCTGCCTGGCACCAGTTTGCTAGTCTACCATTTGAGACCATGGTGTCACGTCTTACTGGTGCCTTCTGGCCAAGTAATAGATGGAGGAAAGGTCAGGAAGTGACTTGGACCCTGAATACTGGCTGGCTGAGGAGGTAAGCTTACACTATTGACTTTTTTCGTTGACTTTATTGCATGCATGAGTTAATAATAACAACAACAAGTATTGTTAGAGATAATTATCATTTAAAATGCACTCACCTGGTCTGTCATGGTGTATTCGGGTCTCTGGATGTTGCACTCCATTGCAAATTTCTCTCCCATGAAGGTTTAACGGTCTTGAAATTAAAATTCATCACTAAAAGATCCGTGTTTTGGAGGTAAAAAAAAACATTGAGCACATCTTTGCACCCCTAAACCAGCAATTACTAATCAAAATCAGCATCGCCCCACCCTTATTCAGTCGTAACTGCATTCAAATAATCCGCTTTTAGGTACATCCTTCCTTCTGATTTACGTTTAAATAAATAAAAAAAGTGCTTAGTTGTTTACTTTTCAATCTGCATTCCTATCGTTTATAATAACGAAGTTTACAGGGAATTTTGCTTGGTTTTTTTGTTTTGTTTTTTTGCAAAACATTACATTTTCCCCACCCATATTCAGCCATGCCTCCGTTAATTAGTAGCTTGTAAAAGCTCCTACGGTTCACGGTCTGTTTAATCATTTCCCAGAGTGTCCAAACCACGCTTTTAGCTTCTCAGAATCTACTCACAGTTTTTCGTAGCACAGAAACCAGCGTTCACCATATGCCGTTCCGTTTTACACCATTGTTTCAGCAGTTGTGTGTTGCTCGTTAGGCCCTGATCCCCACCGGAAGGAATAAAACAAACGAACTGCGGCCTAATTAATTAGGTTAATTTCAGATTCGCTCTCGCTGGAACAGAGACTAGCATGATTTAGCCGATCGCGAATCTGTTTACTTGTTAATACGCATTTTAACTGAACTGTTCAGACTCGTTTGGTTTCCGCTCACAAGTTTTTTCAAACACCTAAACAGAAGAGGTCAATTCTTCAAACACCAACACAGTATCTAACGTTTGATCTAACTCACAATGTCTACGAAGTCTTTTAAGTTTGCCAAAACGTGAAGCCTGGGTTTGACTAACATTCCGAGTAATCAGTTGGTTAATAACTACAATATAATTGGTGTACTGGCCATTATATACAGCATTATTAAGCAATAAATGCATTATGTCCACTAAGATGGCTGTAAATAGTTCTATACACTCGAAATTCTGCCACTTTATTGAGTACACCTGTTCAACTTCGTTTTAAAACAAATATCCAATCCGGCTAATCCACCTGGCAGAAACTCAGTGCCTTTAATTCAATTCAATTCAATTCAATTTTATTTATATAGCGCTTTTTACAATGTAGCATCGTCTCAAAGCAGCTTTA
>JAUZST010012407.1:0-11468 GCA_034779995.1 Parotocinclus haroldoi
GCACGTCCCGTCCTGTAACATAGGGCATGTTCGATTAATCGTACCAGCCGCTTATTAGGACCAAAACCATCCCGTCCTGATGTGCCCCCGTTAACCAGATTCGACTGAATCGACTAATGGTGGCCTCAGACTTTTGCACGGTACTTTATACAGTAATTATATTGCAGGTGTGGATGCAAATGTATTCATACGAAACACTTTTGCCTCCAGCGCCGGCGGCTGAAGAATTTGAGCTTGCTGCACCACAGGAGGTTCGTTTCCACTCCGTGAACCTCAGGAACACGTTGCTCTGGACCTGGGGAGGAGGAAGCACCCAAGGCGTTACGTACACCGTGGAGTACGCCATGTGAGTCAAACCAAAACACAATACAGTCACAGTGACCCATTTAGGGAGTACAAGAAATAAGGAATGTGGCCAGAATGTGGAAAGAAAGGATTTTCATTGGAGGCGTGGACGGGAGGCGGATAGTCCGATCGTGGATTGCGTTGGACGGGGTGGTTCAGGGTGTCTGTCGCTCCTTGAGTTAGATCACACGGCGAACGGTGAAAGCCCGCTTTTGTTTCGGTACGCCTCCGAAGAATTGGTTGCTACAGCAAGAACTCTGACGGTAACACTAACACACCTGGTCTATCCCGTAATTATAAATCCCTTTAACATATTTAGTCAGGCGTGTCCAAGCCCAGACTACAGGCTTAAATTAGCTTTGATCTGGGACTGGCAGTCGGTTGACGTGTGACGTAGCTGATCAGCCGTCACACACGTTTTCATTAGAGCAGATCCTGCTCTAGTTGACGTGACGTTCTCTCTAGAAGAAAGAGAAGTACAGGGCGTCGAAGGTCCCGTTTAGGATTGCATGAGGTCCTGGTACCACATGTGATGCATGGCTTATGATGTGATGATTGTCCTCCCCGCTGTAGCTATGGGGATTCAGTGCAGGTGGAGAACACCGAGCAGGTGAACTGGAAGCCAGTGCAGCAGTGCCGAGAGACCACCAGCACAGAGTGTGACCTGACGGAACAGACTTCCAATCTGGAGGAGGAATACTTCGCCCGAGTGAGAGCCAACGGACCCCAAAGGCAGTCACCCTGGGCCGAGACGGACAGCAGGTTCAATCCAATGATGGACAGTGAGTTCAAAGATCAGTGGGAATGGATGGATGGATGGATGGATGGGTGGAGAAAAAAAGAATCAATGATTTGATGGATTAACTGAGTTATAAATAAAGCAATAAAGCACATTTTTAAAACGCTGTACAGGTAGTAGGTGGGTACAGGAATAGTTTAATGGGTGGATGGATGGACTGGACGGACTCGCATGTCCCGAGATTGCTCCATCCACCCTGCCTTTGAGGGCTTGCACGCTCTCACACGTTTGTTTGGGTCTCCTCGGTTTCCGCCCTCATTCCAGACACATGTTAGGTCAAGCGGCGTCTCTAAACTGTCCCTGAGAGAGTGAGTTTTTACTAGCGTCCTACCTAAGAAGAAGGATGACTGAATTCATTGACTGATGTTTTGATGAAGGGATTAGTGAATGGGTGTGGACGAGTAGCTGAATGCTAGAGTTGGGTGGATGGATAGTGTGGGGTTTAATTACAGAGGCGTGGTCGAAATGGCTGTTGAAATGAAATGGAGGAAGGTCAAGCGAATGAATGGATGAGTGAATGTTACTCTTTTCTCCACCAGCAATGCTCGGGCCTCCCGAAATGGAAGTAGAAATAAAAGACAAGGACCTGCGTATCAAGCTGAAAGGCCCGTTCAGGTGGAGAAACGGAAAAAAGGGGCGGAGCCTGTTCAGGATCGTTCCCTCGACTGTCTACAACGTGACCGTGTACCATGAAAAGACCAAAGCGTCGGTGAGGATCCGCTCGGTGACATCACAGGTTGTCCCGCTTTGATGCCATTTAAGTTGAGAGTCACTCGTCGCCTGGGAAACGTAAGCATGAGAGGTTTTCGGATCAGTCGCGGAGCGCAGAGCACGTGCTGGTCCTGATCTCCAGCGAACCTGGTCGTAGATCCGCCCGTCTGCCCTGGAGGCCACGTGAGATCAATCTGAGCACAACAACAATAACAGAGGTGTTTGGTGTCACTGTAGCATCGACTTCCCATATTTTGGAAAGTAGATTCAGTTTTCAGTCTGTTTACGCCGACCTTTTAACAATAGACGCTCACAGAGCAGCTTCGCTTCAAAGCGAGTCTAGGGATGCGTTCTTTTACCTGTTAAGGTCACTCGAAGTCTTTAAAGTGGTGACTTACTGGACTCTGTGGACTCAGGACTTGTCAAGTCCCGCTCTAGTAAAGCCCTGGTCCCTCAGTCACTTAGCTCAAATCATACAGTTCGCTAGCCCCTCTTTAGGGGTGCTCAAACACCCTTAAAATGCACCCAGCACAGTTTTATTTTTACCGAAGCTAAAAACATTTTAAAAACATAAAAAGTACAATGGTACACCGAAAAGTACACCGAACATGGTACTCTCCACTCCAAGTGATGGCTTTGTGGCTTACGATTTACACTGCATCCGGAAATTTAACTGTTACCCCTGCCTGTAATACGTGGCGTGTTTAAGCGCTCACTGTAGAAACCAAAATATAAACATACCTCTCTGGCTGCACACAACCAAGAGGGAATGAGTCCACTTGAAGAAACACTGATTTCCAGAGCAGTAACAATAGACACTTACGGAGCAGCTGTGCTTCAGGCCGAGGCTAGAGCATCCAGAGGTAACAGTGGCAAGGAGACATTTCTCTAGGCTGGTGCCCGAGGCTTCTTTAGAGGAACGGGCTTTAAAGGGGAACGCATCTTGTTCCGGGTGAGAACGGTCCAGGTTAAGATGTTAAAGAGTTAAATAGCACCACTTCATCACCATCTGCTCAGTAATGCCTCTAGTGGTCAGAAATGACACCTTTGTTCGTTCTCTGTAGCGTAACATTTACGCACCACTGCGTGTTTTACACATGATTTACTCTTATGTATTATTAGTTCGTCATGTTCATTGTCATGTCCCGTTTACAAAGGCGGGTAAAAATCTTGCACTTAAAACACAAAATATGTCCCAATCGTTACGTAAAAACACATATTTAAAACGACAAGCAACAACTGCACGCAACAGTAACGGCGTGGTTCCTTTTTTCACTCTTTCCCGTGAAATAAAATTCATTTTTTTAAGACTGGGGAGAAGAGGTTTTTATTTAATTTGAAAAGAAAAAAAAAAACAAAAAAAACAACAGTTACCTGCAGCCGCAGTGTGAAAAAAAAAACAAAAAACGACGGGTTGTCCATGATTTTGAATGTTTTCTTTTGTGTCTGAACGATTTTAGAAGGAATACATCTTGGTGGAGAACAAGTCTCTGCTCCTGGGCCCTCTGGAGTACGAGTCGGAGCACTGTGTGATCGCCGAGGCCCTGTCCCGCTCCCTCCCTCTCAGAAGCATACCGTCCGACCGGAGCTGCATCACCATGCCTGAAGGTAACAGCGCGAGAGGCGACGCAATTACGCTACGATGATTCACCACCACTGAACATCTAACGATGCGTATAAACTTTAGGTGTGATATCAGGTTCGTTCATTTGATAATAATCACACACGTCCACGGTTTAAATGTGGATTTAGGATCACTTTCGAAGCTCATTTCCGTTGAAACGGATCAAACGAATAATAGACGAGTTGCCTTCGCCTCTTGATTCACCTTTAGTCCTTTATCCAGCATGACTTCCAGCTCATGCACTCTTACAATCCGTGCTCAAAACATTGTCCAACGCGAAGCCCTGCAGGGGTGGGGTTTGAACCCGGAACCTTTTTGTAAACAGGCCAGCACCTTATTAGTGGTTTATTTTTTTTTTTTTTTACACTTTATACTTAGTAAAAGACATGTAAACTTTAAATAACATCATTTTTCTGGGGACGTGGCTGAGTCATAATTCCGTCGTCTTGGCCTTGTCACTGCGCCTTGCTTCCTCTTGCCGTTCCAAAATACCACGTGGCGAGGTGTGAAATTTGAGGAAATCGGTACGTTGTTCCGAAACGGAATGTAGAAATTCGTACGTCCGAATGATGAATGATCAAAGTTTGATCTCCCGGTTTAGAGGTTTCTGTTTGTGTTTGTGTTTTTTAACACGACGTTTCTCATTAACCCAATCGGTCAGTTACGGATTAAGGCTGTGCTGCGTCTTTTAAACAGTCGGCATGGATCCGTGATGAACTGATCCCTTTTTAAAGAGTTAGGGCCTAAACACAGCACTGTTACCGACCCTGACATGACCAACAGCTCCTGAGCAGCCAAGAAACGAAGCAGATCAGAAGCATTGTTTGGCTGTAACGTGACACGACCCGTTAAGGTCACCCAGCGCTCGGCCTAGATCTTGCCTAACAGCTTTGTGAATAATGATTACACTGGGCTTTCCCCAGCGCGTTTGCTTCCTCCTGTGGCTGGCACTTTGCGTGTGTTTCGCGTGTTTGTCTTTTGTTTGCAGCACTTTCAAGGAAATAAAAGAATGCCGGCTGGATAATGATCATTCTGCTCCCTTTTTCCCTTCCCAGACCCGTTTCCGATTATCGTCCAAAAGATGATGCTGGGCGTCGTCGTCCCCGCCGCTCTCAGTCTGTTCGCTTTGGTTGTGGTCGCAGGTTGTGCCTATTACTACATCTACGGTCACAAACACAAGCTCCCCAAGAGCACGGTGAGCAAAGCATGAGCAAAGCCTGCCGCTTTATCAGAGGATGTTGATGTTTGATGAGCGGGTTTTCTGGAATGCGGCCCTGATACGACGCACCTTACTCTAAAACTCACATTACTCCCGGAAACAATGAGTGGCTGCACGGTTGGTATTTAGATTAGGGTTGGTTATGCAGATTGGGGACTAAAAGCGTCTGCGTTACACAGTGACTCCTTTTGCCTTTTAAGGTTACTTGAAGTCCTTGAACTGGTGACTTATTGGACTCCAGTCCCGCTGTTCCCTCAGCTACCTTTCCTTAGATCATAGCCCCTTTTTGGGGGTGCTCAAACGCCCTTCAAATGAGTCCGGCGCTCCAAATAAACAGTAAAAGGTCGTTTCTTTTATCTCATCTGTCTCTGACAAGCTAAAAACATTTTTAGACCATAGAAAGTACGACATATGCTTTAAACACCTTGCCTCGCATATGGTACGTTCCAAGCTGGCTTTGTGGCTTACAATTTAAACTGTTACCCCTGTCAGTCCCTCCGGGAAACACGTGGCGTGTTTAAGCGCGCTTACCGCAGAACCAAATTATAAACATACCTCTCTGGCTGCACACAACCAAGAGGGAATGCGTCCACTTGAAGAAACACCGACTTCCACAGCAGATCAGACAGTGTCACCTTTTAAACCTTTAAGTGGGTAAATCCAGAGCAGTAAGAATGCCCAGCGGTCACATGACCGCCGCTCGGCACTTCCAGGTATACGTAGGGGAAGCCGTTAACATTTCAAGTCTGTGCCCTATAAGCGAAACTGTCTGTTAAAGCAAGGGGCGCACAAAACAAAACAAAATAGCCGTACATAAAAAGAAAGGCAAATATCTGTCGTCCTAATAAATTGTCGAACGTTTTCCCGATGACAGGACATGGTTCACGTTGACGAGAAACACCAGACGTTTAAACCGGAGAACCCTGTGACCATTATCAATGTGAACCTCGTCAACGCCGCCGGCCCGAACACCGGAGGGTCGAAGTTCGGCCACCTGAACGGCTTTCACCAGATCATGCCACCCCCGGCACCCGTCCTACTGCCCGAGCTACCTTCGATCGGACAGTCCTACGCAACTCAGGGGGTCCAGCAACTAGTGCCGTCCAGTCCAGAGAGGACAGAAGAGGACGACGCGCTGAGTGACGACTACGGATTTTTACAGAGAGAAGAGCGCTTTACAGGGCCCGCATTTAACCAGTACATGGTCCAAAACAAAGATGGAGAAGCTAAAGTCGAGCCGTATGCAGATCAGATGAGCAAGGCCGAAGAGGACGAAGAGGACGTCACGATGCAGACGTTTCTCAACTGGGATCCGGAGACGCGCGTGCTGAAGATCCCGCTGCTCTGCCAGTACTCTGAGGACACCTCTGAAACGGAGACGGTGAACGAGACAAAGGCGGAGACTGAGCCGAAAGTGGACACGAGTCTGCTCCAGCGCCCGCCCGTTCTCACCAGCGTGGTGGTCAGACAGTCCTCTGAGGAGCCCACAGAGGAGCCCACCATGGAGGACGTCTTCAGTAAGATGGAGAAAGACTGGGGGCTACAGATCCAAATCAGTGCTGATTAAATAAATTGTTGCCGCACTGCTTCATCTCAATGAAAAGATGACGGAACCGGTGTGGAAACAGACTTTGTTTTTTCTTCGTAGCTTCCATAGCTTTTAGGTAAGGCCCATCTTCTAGAAACAGCAGGACCTGGAGCTGGCAACAAGGAGAAGGGGATGCGATGCAATGGCCCGGCGTCTCACCCAGAGTACACTCTGGTCACTTTGTGGCACGTTCACTTCTTGGAAAGCATAAAAACATATCAAGCAAGCCTTATTAAACCAGGACATACACACCCTGTAAAAGTGGTAGGTGTAGGCGCGGTACATTCATTTTTATTGCTTCCTTAAACAGAACTCAGGTTCAGCTTTTATGTGCATACTTGAGGAACGAGCTCACCCGCCTAAAAATGTTCATAAGGAATCCGGACAGTCCGTTTTAAAAAAAAAAACAAAAAAAACGAGTTCGTCGTTCTTTTAGAGCTGAAATCTTTGGGGTTCGATGGGTTTTAACCATAAACCATTAATAAGGGCTGAGTTTTTTTTTTTTTAGTTTTTTTTTTTTAACGAACACCAGGTTGTCGTTTCCACTGTTTTAAGATGCTAAACTGTGGCATATTTACAACTGTTCTCTGCACGTGCTCAGAGCGGTGAAAGCATATTGTAACCTTTGAGATGGAGTGAAGAAGATACCGTGAAGTATATTCAGTAATCTTAGGGCCATTAGTGCCCCCTACAGGCAGGATCAGCTCAGACGTAATGGCTCTGTAATGGTCAGGAGAACACAGGGAGCCAGGTCACCAACCAGCCTCCCCTCCCTCGGACGTAATCATTAAAGTTTTCTTGGTCCTCTCTCTCTCTGCCTCTCTCTCTCTATCTCTCTCTCTGTCTCTGTCTCTCTCTCTCTCTCTCTCTCTCTCTCTCTCTCTCTCTCTGTCTCTCTCTCTCTCTCTCTCTCTCTCTCTCTCTCTCTCTCTCTCTCTGTCTCTCTCTCTCTCTCTCTCTCTCTCTCTTTTTGGTGGGCGGATGTGTGTGGCTCCAGTGGCAGTGCCCGTCACTTGTTCCCAGCGTGTTTGTTTTGACAGTCGTCCCTGACACGCAGATGACGGACACGTTTTCCCCTTCTGCTCCAAAAGCACAACACGTCGCTCTCAAACGCGAAGAGGACGATTAGCGAAGAGCCGCCGTTCACGTAATAAACCGTTTTATAACGTTATAAAATTATAACGAGTGCAGCTTTTATTAAGGTGCCTCTAACAGGCAGAACAGAACCATATTAATGGGCTGTTCATTTCACCCCGTCATACGCACTGTCCAACTCAGCCATTCCCTCGTTTATTAGAGCTTTAAGGCAAGCTTTTATTCACCAAACTCAGTTTATGAACCGGGACGAAAAACGTCCTCCTTCACCATGCTTCACAGTTGGCACCGCGCTTTCTATGTTTATTTTCTTTCTTTCGTTCTTTCTTTCTTTGACTATTTCACTCTTGCTTTCTTTTTTTCTCTTCTCTGTTCTTTCTTTCCTTTTCTTTCAATACCTTCTTTCTTCCTTCCTTCATTTCTTTCTTTATTTCCTTCTTCCTTCCTTCTTCCTTTCTTCAATTCCCTCTTTTCCTTTCTTCCTTCATTTCTCCCTTCATTTTTCTTTCTTTCTTCAATTCCCTCTTTTTCTTGAATCTATGAACCATGAAAAAACATCCGCCTTCACCATGCTTTACAGTTGGCACTGCGCTTTCTATGCTTATTTTCTTTCTTTCTTTCTTTCTTTCTTTCTTTCTTTCTTTCTTTCTTTACCATCATACACACTTTGGCGGTTCCCAAAAACATGCCCAAACCAAACTCGAACTTTGAAGCGAACTCCTTCCTTATGGATTTCGATTTGTGAATCATTTTACCATGAATCAAAACCTCCTCCTTCACCATGCTTCACAGTTGGCACTACGCTTCTGGCACTGAAAATGCAGCCAGTGCTTGCTTGGATTGAGCCGTATTTTGTTGGCTTTAACGCACCCTTGGCAGCAGGCGTGGCTGAACTGGCCGACGCACACACCCGTTACTCGAGGTGTACGCAGGCAGCTGAGCAGCAAGGGCACCGCGACGGTTTGAGAAGCGTGCACTGTTGGCGTCAGAGCTCACACACTCTACGCCGTATGGAAATCCCTTTTCAGTCAGAACTGTTATTGCATCCTAAGTACAGGCCCTTTTTCATTCGGACCAAATCCTCTTTCCCCGTTAATGCCGGCACGACTGCCGGAGCGATAAGACAGCGGCACGCGAGCATTTCCTCGTCCATCTGCTGCGGCATTAGAGCCGAAAATTAACCGCCGCGCCCCTGTTAATTGCTTCCTGCTTAATGTGCTTTCCGAATGGGACCTTCTCGGCCCCGTCACAGACTGGCAGGGGCAGAGCCGGAGAATCGACTGATGCCCCTTCTCTTTCGCTATCTCTTCACTCCCAAGGATGAGTGCCTATACGTGAGCCCTGTGGAAAATAATGGAACCGGGCGGTGGCATTAGGCACCTGTTCCTGTAGAAACGACGCTCAGCATTAAGCAAGCAGAACAGCTTTTCGCACACTGCGGGCGGAGGAACGCTTCTTTCTCGACGAGGCGGGGTTCTGCCGAGTCCCGGTTCGTGCGGATCCGGACCCGGCCTCTCGCGCGGGGGTGGAAATGCACGTGGGTGCATTTGGACGTTCGCACGTGCTGTCGCTTCACCCAGCTTTTTGGCCCCCGGGGTTTCAGCAGGCAGTAATTGTTGCTGTAAAACATTAATACGGACCAGATGAAGTAAGATGGGATTTCTGGCATCTCTGTTTTATGGATAATTTGAGGTTATTTACAAGGGATAAATGAGACTGGGAGGAACCGCAGCCTAAGCTGAACCGGGACAGTAAACTGAACAACACACAAACACAAACCTTACACACTAACGCACTGCTTTCGGTCTTGAACTTCTTACCTTCAAAAAGCAGGTTTTTGGGGGGATTCTGCTCCCAAAGGCTGATCTTATACTGCATTAAAGTGCATGTTCATTATTTCAGATCCTCATCAGCGTGTTCCATGACCATCCATTAGATGGCTGACTTGCTCAACAAACCCACTGTTGCTGATGCTAAAGAATGGACGCTGCACCCCGTCCCCCCCTTCAAGTCTACCGGCACACTGGGTTCTCACCAAAAGGACAGAAAACTGTTTTTTTTTTTTTTTTTTAAATGAGCCCTCAGTTTGTACTGATTCAACAGAATGGTCTATATGTGGTCCACCGAATGTCGTTTACAGCCATCAGGAGACCATCCTGGACGCTGTAAGGCCCTAAATGGAGTACTATTGAGTAGAGTTAGTAGTGGAACCCGTTGAAGCAATGATCTGATTCAAATCGTTTTGTTTGCTCCTAAAATACGGCGACTATACTAAACAAGCTACTCTACCGGTGGCCGCATGGCGTAGCAGGACGTCCAGGTAGTTGTGGCGGTTCTGGGACTGTTTTAGGGTGGAACTGAGTATAGGTAGTATGTATGGGAGCCATGCAGCTAATTAGAGAACACAGAAAGTGTGCTGACCCTCATAAATCAGACAATGGCTGTGAAAAATAGTTTGAAAATGCCATTTTTAGACAACAATTAAAACGGGCGAACGGAACAAGAGCTGTAATGAAGCCTCCTGGAAGAGCAGACGTGCACATTCGACACCAGGCACAGTGTGAAGGATGTTCACGGAGCCAAAACCTCTGGTGTGCAGATGATGGTGGGGTCACCGAGTCACCAGATCTGTGGTTGGACGCCACGTCAGCGGCATGAAGTCATAAATGAGCCCTTCGCAAACAGACGCGTCACGAACGCTCTGTAGGCCTCTTCGTTTTAGTTTAGGAGCCAAACAAGCTCCTGCCTGTGATTGTAACTGCAGTAACTCGCATAATTAACGGAATCGTTTCACAAATTCACATATTCAAAAATATGCCACACTCCATTCATGGTCGGGATTAATTAGGAACTCATTATGTTTATTACCCGAACGGTTTCTTCCTCTTAATCTCAGGGAGTTTTTTTTTTCCTTGCCACTGTCGCCATTTGGCTTGCTCATTAGGGACAATGGAATCCAGTCTGTGACGGCGTTTACGTATCAGTCTAAAGCCGCTTTGTTACAGTGTCTATTGCAAAAAGGGTTACACAGATCAAATTGTGGACTGTGGTAGCCTAGCGGTTAAGGTACTGGACTCTGGACCAGAAGGTCGAGGGTCCAAGTCAGAGTTGGGTCCCTGAGCAAGGCCCTTAACTCACAATTTCTTGGATTGTAAGACAATATGCGTTGTAAGGCGCTCTGGATAAGGGCGTCTGCTAAATGCTGGAAATGGAAATGGAAATCGAATTGACTTCAGTTAGTGAAGTGGCTGATTGGTCAGTTTGATGCTCTAAAGAGTTTTCTGAAACGGACCCAAACAAATAGCGCGAGACTCCTCCAAATTAGCGTGGGATCTCCTTCCATCAGGAGTTCATCGAGAAAGAAATTTCACCGAGCTCGCAGTCCATTCTGCAGATCCGATGAAAGGCTAACTTAGCCCAGCACGTCTCCCACTGGATCGTATTGGACACCGAATCAATGCTTAGCACTTGTGGCTGTCGTTAAGGTGACGCGAAAGACCGATAACAAGCGACAATGTGAAACTCTGGACTCCGGACGTCAGAAAAAAGCGAAGGCCTTCGCTGCTCCTCTCGCGTTCCAGTTGTTCGTCCTGCTCTGGAGACGCGTATCGCGCCATGCGTGAGACATTTTCCATCCCGTAAAAAGGCGACGGGCCATCGAAGGAACCCGATAATGCGCCGAAACGCCTCGTCCCGAGGAAGGAAGGGGCGGATGAACGTGAAATCAGAGACGTTTCGACTGCCGGCCGAGTTTTCAGATTTCTGAAAGCAGCCTAGTTTCTCAGTGGCTCGCTAAGCAAACTATCCCGGCAGCAACAGCTGCGATTTCGGAGCGCGCATAATAAGCCGACTCTCTTTTCGTCTGAGTGCAGAAATCATTAAATCAATTGACGTTGATTTAGTATTTACTGCTCGTGCACCCGAGTCGTTTGTAATTAGCTTATTGCTTTTGATGTGATGTAATTCGATGAGAGGTTTGGAGACGGGAAAGACAGACTGAAAGAGAGAGTGAGAGTGAGAGAGAGAGAGAGGGAGAGAGAGAGAGAGAGAGAGAGAGAGAGAGAGAGAGAGAGAGAGAGAGAGACAG
>JAUZST010012408.1:0-11468 GCA_034779995.1 Parotocinclus haroldoi
CAACCTTGAACGACGACAAGAAATAAAAGTTGAAGGATTAGGAACAGTGTTCTTAGTCACTGGACCTTAATATTACTGTAATTCTGTGCGTAGATCTCAAACATTCTGATTTTAACCTTTATTTGTTTAGGAACCAAAAATAAAACATGTAACTTGAGGCGAAACATGGAGGTTTTGTTTAGACAAAACACTTAAATGTAAAGAGTTTATTTAGTGGACCCTGCATCAAGCGCGACTTGAACCGCGAGAAAAGAAGAAGAGTAAAGAGTTTATTTGGATGTATTTGTTTATATGTTATATCAGCAGCAAGGACTGTTAAGGACAGGAGCAATGTTAAATATACTGTACTAGTCAGACACACTCATTGACCCAGTTTAGAGCAATCAGTTAACCTAATGCATGTCTTTTGGAATGTGGGAGGATGTACACATGTACAAACAATAAATACAATACTCATATTACACATTTACACACTGCATTTATATCAGTACAAAAATAACACAGTGTAGATGAAACATTAAGCCATGTCTGAGTCATTGGGCCAGGCAACCTTCTTCTAACCTTTTTGATCCAAGTTCCAGTTCTGACACTCATGTGCACATGGAAGTACCCTGGTGTAGGAGATAGTGAACAGGGTTTAGCATGGTAATATGCAAACAATCTGAGACTAGGCAGCATAGTTGGCACTGCACTGTGTTTTGTCACACATTTCTCCCGTGACAGCACGAAATACCACAGTAACTCTGTCCATTCAGACCAGATGGGATAGGGCAGGAGACACTCTGACCCAGTCATAATCCCAAATATATCCCAGATCTTAACATGTGCTGTTGGAACAAGATAATCATCCTTTGTCATTCTATTTGTGTGTGTGTGGTGTAATGTTTTGGATGATTGATGTATACCAGTGGCAACTAACCATGAAGTGTGTCTATGGAAAGTGTGCCTGCGTCCAATACATGCAGAGATTTTTTTAAATACACCTGCCCACACTCCATGTCAGTGAAGGACTTGCATCTGGACATGGCTTAAAACAACAAGTTATTTGTCCAATGAGCGTGTTGGTTTGGTCCTGCCTATTTAACAGATAGACAATCATGCTATAAACACCCAGAGACACACAGGCTGTTTGGGGTCCTTCAAAAAAGATTCCCACACAGATGATGCAGTTGATAGATGATGAAGTTTACTTTAAATAATATAACAGTATGTACTGTAGTGAGCTATTTCATAATTTCAGTCGCTAAAATTGACTATTGATCTTTACAAAGACTAAAAGAATAACTAAGATACTTTGGTAAACATGTTAGTGCCTCATAATAATGGAATTCTGAGGGAAGCCTGGCTTCCAGCAGTCTTAAAGCAGTCACCTGCCACCATTTTTGTTGCGTTGTTCTTTAATACAGCGTTTCCTATTATAAATCAAATGTTATATATACACTGTTCACAAAAGATAATCAGAAAAACAAATGAAAAGTCAAAGAAAGCTGTTCGAGTACGCAAATGAGATACAAACCGGACAAGAGTGCCACATATTGACTGTTCAGTAGGGTGTATGACCAAGACTGCCATAACACAGGATTAGATTGTCCAGCAGTTCTTGTGGGATCATCTTCGTATTCAGTTTGAAATATCCCCTAATATTTGTGAGCAAGGTTAAATATACTGGTATAATATAATAAGGTATAATATATTTGTGAGCAAGGTTAAATATACACACATAATGGCCCAGAGCCATTATGAGCCATTACCCGCATTTAGAGCCAACAGTTAACCTAATGCATGTCTTTTGGAATGTGGGAGGATGTACACACAATAAATACATTACTCTTACACATCTCATATTACATTTACACAGTGCATTTACATCAGCACAAAAACAAAGCTGGTATTTTTTTCAGATCTCTGTGTGTAGTCCGCATGTCATCCCTGTGTCTTTGTGGGTTTACTCCAAGTACTCCGGTTTCCTTCCACATTCTAAGCTTTACACGGACCAATAGAATAGAATACAATAGACACATATAGAAATAAACAAGCGAAAACTAAACTTTAAAGTAAAACAACAGCTACATTTTATGTTGAAGTTCAAACTGTAAAAATTAAAAACCGTGGCACAGATCTTAAGCAGTTGGAGTAGCAAATGTGGGGCTAAAGTAGGCCCTGGGGCATTCAATCCCATAGTAAAATAAGACTTCTAATACAGTTTATATTACCTAGGAAACAATCCACACGAGCTTATTAGGCAAATGTAATAAATACATGCTATAATTTTACAGTTAATGTTACTTTATTTGAGGTAGATGTCTGGGATTACACCAGCATGCAGATTTGCAAAAGTTTATCACAATGTTTAATATAATAAAGTGGGCTGCATTATTATCAAGCTAACATATTCTTAAAAATAAGCTATTAGTTCTCTTAACTATATGTATGTCTTGCATAAATTATCTTGCATTTATGTATGGATCAAAATGGAGCCTGCTAAAGAATGACTGTAGTTTCTAAGAAGCTTAAGGGTTTACAGACATTGAGACAGCTGTACATACTTATGTTTATGACCCACATTCTGATGTTGTGACCCAGGGCAATATTTTGTAGCAGGGTTGTAATTACTACAGAGTCTGTTTTATCAGACCATGAATTGGAACATGGCAATTTATTATTTCATGAATTCAGAACAAAAGTTCCCAGCTAAGACTGAAATAGGCTGAAAGGTAGGCAACAGAACCCCCTGTCTGACATGCTTTGACTCTAAAGTATTGTGTGGCTCTTGTAAGGTGATTATCCAGGGTTTGTGGTTACCTGATAACTACTGTGCACAGTAGCTCTATACAGGATTGGCTACCACTTCATTCTTCTGGGGCCTTCCTTGATGAAGACCAAAGCAAGGGCATTTACTGGGATTGTATGATAGCATGGGCCAAAATTAGCTGAATATTGAACAGTGACAGGATAGTTCTAGAGATATAATGGGAATATTGTGCAATTACATGTAAATACAGCAGGCTAACAATATATTTAAGCCATTTATAAAATTGTGTTTCCATGATAATTTATTGTTTAAGGAATCGTTCAGTTTATACTTGTGTGCTGCTGCTGAGACTTATGATAAAACCTTAAATTACTGCAACGGGAATTACTTTAATTTCACACATCATATGCGCAGGTAGTGCTTGGCACAACATAGTAAGCAGTATTGTTCTCTTTCACTTACACAGATTGCTGAGACTGACTCAACACCTTTGTGCCTGTGCAGTGGGGTTCCACAATAAGCTTCATGCAACAGTCCATGAGCCACGTGAAATCCTGCCTCAGACGCCTTTACCTAGCAATCTTGACAAGTAATTACAGGGTATAAGAGTGGTATAAGGAAGGGCTGAACCTTGTTTTCAGAATACAGTATCTTTAAAACTTCTCCATAAAATACCACTAGTATTTACTGTTTTATAAAATTTAATAAAATTGGTGTTCAAAAATGGTCTACCTTAATAATGGCTATAGCTGATATTTATTATTATCTAATGTTTGAGTATTCTTCTAATATGTTATCATGTTATTGTAAATGCTAGTGCTGACACTGGTTTGATTCAGTTCTGTATTTTCCAGTATAAATTGTGATGAGAAGCTAATGCTATTATGCAATTTCCACAAGACTTTTCATGTGCTTTACCCACAGTCAAGTGGTAGAAATGTCTGTTGTGATAAGCTGATGTTTTGACAGAGTGCATCGTTTGGCTAAATTTCTGGTTGTTGCTGGGCTGATGAGTTATTTATTTTTCCTATGAAATGTAGTAGAACGCTGCAACGAATATGATAATAAGATAATGGTTCAAGATTACACAGGCTGAAATGTAATTTATTTTGCTGAGATGCAATGTTTTGAAATTGTACAATAACTTTAGTTTGTTTAATATGGAATAAATGTGTAGTAATCTACTTTTACTTTGATTTGGCAATGGCATTGAGTTGGAGATAAGCCCATAAATGAAGAGAGGAAGACAACATCCCTATGACAGTAACCACTCAATCGTCTAAGGGATTCCAAATAGTCTATGAGGATGTAAACGGGACACACATAAAAGTCTTTCGGTACTGAGACACGCTGGCCATTTTGTATTTTCTGGAAGGGCTAGGAATTCTCAGAAATTTGATCTATTCAGGATGCTTTTGATTTCTCTTTGACAGGGAGTTAATCACTTTCAGTAATTCAATAATACCTTTTCATATTTACAACATACTGACTCTGTTCACAACTGTTCACAGGTATAATCATATAACAAAAAGGTCAGGATGATTTTATCTTGCATGAAATATACACTGTAGCCTTATCTGCTCTGGAATCTGAGAGGTAAACATATGGGTTTAAGATTGGATAAAGAATGAGCCCACATGTCAGCGAATATTTTTCTGCTCTAAATATGTGCAGTAAATAAGCATGAATTAGGCTGACTTATCAGAAATACAGATCTTTCCATGGAAACTGACTGTACATTATTATGGATTGAAAGCGTATTTTTTTAAAGTAAGTCTTGTTTTGCCTACTGTGCATAATGCTTTGTCTACACCGGTTAATCACATTCTTTGTCTGTTTTCTGCAGAACAACTGCCCTCATCTGTGCTTTTCTTTGGCAAGTTGCAAAAAAATGTACGTTTAAAGGTAGTGATTCTAGAAAGAGGTCAATTGGATTACTTAAGAGTTCCTGGTGGCTGCAGATTAATTGAGACTAATACCTGCCTTTCCTTTCTCCAAAATCACTTGACACAATGCCATGTGCTTTAATGAAATGATCATTTGCACCACAAACTCTCACTTGGTCTTTTGTGAAGAACATCAACCACACAACTGGACTGCAAAAAAGGATTTGAAATTTTCTTTACTTGGTAAACAACAGTTACACTCTTGGGCAAAAGTTCTCCCACATAGCTAGCCTGGAGTTTATTTAAAGCATGCAGGTATTTCCTAAGGAAGTAAGATCAGACATGGTCTTGGCCTTTTGATGCTCTCTGCTGGGTTTCCTGTTTGATGGAAAGAAATGGGGTGTTTGACAAAGATCACAGGATTTAAGACATCAAACACTCTCTTCAGCAATGTCTGATCTGCAATAAGTTGTGCAATTCAGCGCTTCCCAACAAGTCACAAAGAAAGATCATTCTTTGTGTGTAAAGCCCCTCTGCTCCTGGTGTCCCTTAAAAAGCCTACTAGTGCCATCCCACAGAATAGACTGACCATTATGAAAGCAAAATAACATTTGACTTTATTATTGGGATCAAGATAAAGCCTATACATCTTATTTTGCAAACCTTGGATTACACTTAATAGTAATTTAAAAATTACAATTTTGGTACTACCCACAAATCCATGCATTGCCTATGGGAACACTAGTAAACAATTAAAAATGTATATTTACATGCATTTACTCTTGAGAGATGAGGGAGGGCTGTAATTTTCCTCATGGATACACTTCAACCATGAGAGACAAAATGAGAAAAAAAACATTTTTAAAGCATTTATTTGTAAATTATGGTGGAAAATAAGTATTTGGTCAAAAGCGAAAGTTCAACTCTATACTCTGTAACATGACATTTGTTGGCAATGAGAGGTGAAACATTTCCTGTAAGTCTTCATCAGGTTTGCACACACTGTAGCTGGTATTTTGGCTCATTGCTCCATGCAGATCTTCTCAAGAGCAGTGATGTTTTGGGGCTGTGGCTGGGCAACACGGTTTTTCACCTCCCTCCTCAAATGTTATATGGGGTTGAGGTCTGGAGACTGGCTAGGCCACTCCAGGACCTTGAAATGCTTTTAAGAGAGTCACTTTTTCGTTGCCCGAGTGGTGGGTTTGAGATCAGTGTCATGCTGGAAGACCCAGCCATGTTTCATCTTCCATGCGTTCAATGATGGAAGGAGGTTTTGGCTTAAAATCTCCCGATACATGGCCCCGTTCATTTTTCCCATAACACGAATCAGTTGTCCTGTCTCCTTTGCAGAAAAATAGCCCCAAAGCATGATGTTTCCACCCCCATGCTTCACAGTAGATATGGTGTGCAACACAGCATTCTTCTTGCTCCAAACATGAGAAGTTGAGTTTTTAGCAAAAAGTTATATTTTGGTTTAATCTTACCACATGATGAGTCCTATTCTGGATCATCCATATGCTATCTGGCAAACTTCAGATGGGCCTGGACATGCCGGATTTGGGTCCTTCTTGACATAGAGTGTTACTGATGGGAGCTTGTTACCAGCTCTCTGCAGGTCATTCAGAGATTGCTACTCTGACTATGTCTTGTAATGACAAACTTTACATTACTTTTGAAAAAAATGCAAAACAGAACTTTTAGTAGTGAGCTCTGACTTTTGGCCCCACTGTGTGTGGGCATGTTGATTAAAAAAAATGAGAACATGAAGGAAAGTAAAAGTGCAAGTACTACTTCTGTATCTCAAAGTTCCCATTATAGCTGCATTTTAAATATGCCCTAATATATAATAAAGGTAGAATTGTCATTGCTCTTCACAGACATAGACAGGGATATGATAGGGTAACCCCTTTACTAATTACTGTTTTAGTATCTCAGGGAAATTGGATTAAGCCTAGAGCATCAAAGAATTTTCAGAGGCTTACTCCTTCTGGTTGTCCCTAACCTTTATGACATAAAAGGTTTTGCAGCAGTAGAGATAACTGACAATAATGTGCCAGAGTGTAGTTGTCAGAAGACTATGTGGCAATATGTTCTGTTATTAATGACGTTTCATGTGTTTATTTGCTTTATCTGACTGATTTTAGCCTACAAACTGCACGAAATGTGAATCCACTATTTTCAATTGCTTTGCTTTCTCTCGGTTTATATATAGCAGCATTCATTTTGGACATTCCAAATGTTAGCGTATGATTTACTTACTTATTCAGTACCTGGAGCACATTTCTTCTGTTTTGCCATCTATTTGGACTTTCATCTTTACTAGGATCTACTCCTGGTTTTAGGAGGCAAACACTTCCAAAACAAAGAATTTCTTCATCACTTCATCACTAGGATCAACATAAGATTCTTTGTGTAGGACTTGTAACATGTTCATCCTCCCCCCCTTGTTCAAACTATTTTTATAGTAGCTTCATATGTTTTTTTCTAGGCACCATGGCAGACTACCAGTGCACTGTTTACCTCAAATTCAAAACAAACCCTTTTTATGTCCTGTTTTGGTTAATAGCTTTCCATTGTTGTAAACTGCCTTGGCCTGGTCTCTTTCTGTTACAGGAAAAATACAGTGTAGCTACCTACCTGTTGTTCTACTTCAACATGATTTTATTACAGCTGTGAGTTAACCTTGGCAGCACTGACGTTGATCTAGTCAACATAGATTTTGGGCAAACACATTTGGAAAGCCTACAATAATCTGCTCACTACTAATCCAGTTAAGAATTTATTAGGGTTGAAGCAGTAAGGTAAATCCTAGTATAGCACATTTTCCTATGTTTGCTTGCATGAGCCCTCTCAGACAGGCTCTGTTGTGTGAATATTTGCTTTAAGGATCATATCACAAGTAACAGAAATATAATTAGAGTAAGATTGTAAGTATTTTATCTATTAAACTGAAGATAGATCTGACTTATGGAAAGCTTCATCCACTGTGTCTTATATCAGCCTTAAGGCCAGTATGCGGTTGAAATGTAATTCATTGTAATGTAGGAGTGTAACAACACATCATGATGTACAAACTTGATGAACAATATCTCGACCTTGATGTCGTGTAGACATCTGCAGATAAGATATTTATACCCCATTACCTTTTCACTGAATTTATTTGTTTTCTCACAAAAAATTCAGATGAATTGTGGTTTAGCTTGTGAAAACAAGCTTAACGCAGCCAGCATATTACATAAGGGGTCTGAACTACACAGGCTCATGTTTGAATATGGAATCCACGCTCAGCCTGTAAAATTCAAGGACTAGCTCTATTATGAAAACAGAGCAAATCCATCAACCCGATCTGTGCAGATACTGTAAAGCAAACGGTAGCTCAGGACAATGGAAAAATAATAGCCATGAAATTCAATGCAATCAGCTCCCACCTGTTTTATTTGCGTGTAAAGTTAGTTGTTTACTTTGTAGAAAGTTATTTTCGGGTGAGATAGCTTGAAATATAACTGAATGAAGATGGTGTGTGTTGTTATATGTGCATAGCCAATAATCTTCAAATGAAAAAGATTCAAGATCTATATAGACCGCTCCCACCACACACACACACACACACACACACACACACACACACACACACACACACACACACACACACACACACACACACACACCTGCAAAGTGTGTGTTCAGGCAACTCAAATTCACAAATTGTTGGCCGTGCTATGGTTGATGGCCATTATTCTATGCCCAGTTCAAATCAGGTTGAGTAATATTTTATATAATGGGGTTGTTTGATTATATGTTCTGCTTGAGTCCTTGAATTGGTAAGCCTGTCATGATTCAGCCAGATTCTTGCTGGACCAAGAGTGAAGTATTGGAGGCTGCAAGACTAGACCCCCACCCAACACACACCAAGCTTAACTGCTGGTCCATTTTACCAGCTGAGTTCTTCAATTCAGTTCTATTGAATTTGATTTGTATAGCGCTTTTTACAATAGACACTGTCACACAGAAGCTTTACATTGATGTATAAACAAGTGTCACAAATTGAATTCTATTTCGGCTCTAATGACCAAGCCAATGGCTACAGTTCTGCTTGTCCTGGATGATCAGAGAATGAAGGGGATTAGCTAGGCAGAAACAGAGCAGCTGTGTTTCTCCATGTTTCATAACTTTACATCCTGACCTGGCCTCCACCCTGTGGTCCCCTACTTTCAAAAGCAGCTCCACAGCAAGACCTGCCTCTTAAAACATGACCTCTCAAGTAACCTGAGTGACACTGACTATGCAGAGATGCAGAGTTTTGAAGATGTGTATAGGAGCAGATGTTCTGATTCAATTAAGTTACTGAACTAAAACAGACCTCACAGATCTGTGAAATGTAGAATCTTTTACCCACTGCCTTTTTGTTGTATATGAAAATGTTAACCCATGTTATCAGCTGTGATCATGTTTTAGTACAGTGGAATGGTGGCTTCTTTTGACAACCCATATATAGAGAAAACAAAAGCTAGACAATCAGACCCTTTAGTGACAGTACCACCAGCAATACCTAATGCCAGCACTTTGGCCTGTATATTTATGCCTATGACTCTGAATAACACAGTGTTGTTTCTGATGATTTTTGTAATAGCCCACAGGGATGATTTAAGATGTAATGGAAACTGTGACAACATTTTTTCTGCTAAGGGCCTGGAAATGGTCCGGGCAGAGACAGGATTGTTAGTGAAGGTGCTACCTGTGTGAGGGTTGCGAAACTAAATTGTGGGAGCTACTTGTGCATATCGGTGGATCAAACGATACTCTCTACTGGTATCTGGGCCATCCAGAGCCTGTTTACCATGCCCTCAAGGAACCTCCTCGCAGCTAGGTCAGAGTTACATAGATGGAGGGTAATTTGTTGAAACCGCCATCCTGCTTCTCTCAGTCCAATGATGTTCTTCTGTAAACTGGATTTTTTTTAGTGCTTCGGAGAGGCATGTGTAGCAGTCAACAATGCCTCAGCATGAAGTACACTACCCAGAAGTAGCCTCTAAGAACAATTTTACACGACAGCAAGGGTCACCCTCTTCTGGTACATATGATTTCATTTACCTATCCACTATGTAACTGCATGCTGAGTTGTGCAGCTACCTGACATTTTTGTGCTTTTTTGGAAAATTATTTTTTCTTGCATTCAGCAAGCAAGTCTATAGATGTTTTATTTGAATCAATGATGCTTATTGATTATTTCAATAATTTGTCTAGTTATGTAATTATTGTTATGCTAGCAATCATTCAGGGCATAAGTATGACTTATCTGACATATGAACTATGATTGTATAATTTCCTTTTAACAAGAGGTTTATGTAAACAAACAAATTACCTTGATTGTTTGCTGTTTTGGTTAAATTTGGATAAGTAAGAAATAAAATTGATTGCTAAAGGAAAATATAGCACACTTGAGTGGTAACTTGTATCACCTCCGCTATGAGTAAATGTTTGCAATGCATTTCAGCATGTTGACATTAGGTTCTCTGCACAACCAAAATTCACCAGTTCTTCATTTATACTCCTTCGATACTAATGGGTATTGTGGTGACCCTGACCATCTCCATTTTGGGACACTGTACTCGACAGTACTTTGGCTCCCTACCACCCCACCAGGCTAGACCAAGAGCAGCCCTCTTGGACCACATGATGGCACCCAATGGAAATTTGAGAGCTATTTATCTCTACAAAAAGCTCTCTTGGTATACCTTCACCGTGCTGGGTTCCCATAGGGTTGCGGTGTACCTGCTATCAAGATATGCTCCTCTTCCATTCAATAGTATGTTGGTCCCCACACTATCACAAGACTTTGGGCTACTTTCATTAAGGTGTGGTCATTTCTGTGGTTTGGGGATGTAAAGAAAACCTTTACCCTGGACTTCTAAACACTAAACGGCCCCATCAATTTTACTTGGTGGCATTTCACCCATGCAGCTATTCTAGAAAGTGGGTGAGCAAAAAAAACATCAGTTCCACAATCCTTACCCCACAATCAAATTCTTCCAGTAGTCAGTGCCATCACTGGCATTAGCCCGGCAGCCTCTCTGTTGTTCTTTCATCATGAGTATGGCAGAAATGTTCCTCCTATGTCTAGCATAGCAGTTTATGAACTACATGTATATATGCCTTCCATTTTGTTCCAGAGGGCTGATTTTAGGCAAGTTTATTGGGACTGCAGGATGCCAAAGCACATGTGAACCCTAGATGGAGGAGCTCTGAGATAACACAGTACCCATTAGTATCCAGTGAGTATAAATGAAGCCTTAATGGCTTTGTGTTGTGACTTGAAGGCAAAGCCCCAACTAATTTTCAGCCAATCACAAAACCTGGAAGTGCACTCACAAGAGGTTTGTGTAGAAATTGGTGTCATCCGTGCTAGCAGTAGGGAGCATTTGGCGAAGGAAGAACTTGCAGTCAATATGGAGCTCTTGGTTAGAGGGAAGTTCCCGGATGATGACTCTCCAGTAGCTGCACTTCAGCGTTGTCACTTTTGATTTTGCCACATGGTAAGGAGTATCTGATGCAGTTGTGTCATCATAAAGGAAACAGGAAATACAAGGTGAGTCAGTCAACAGATCGGTATTAAGATATTTTGACATGTTATGGTCATGAAGTTCCCAGCAAATAAAAGAGAGTCAGAAATAAACATTGCTAGTTAACAACAGGGCAATGCTATTGGAGGTCAGGTGGAACACTAATTAGCCTTCTGATTTGACCCATTTTACCATAAATGCTCCCTCTTTTTAAAGAACACGCTAAGCAACACTCCCAACTTCCACACACACACACACACACACACACAC
>JAUZST010012409.1:0-36371 GCA_034779995.1 Parotocinclus haroldoi
AAAATGTAAGACTGTATTAATTGTAAGTCGCTCTGGATAAGAGCGTCTGCTAAATGCTGGAAAATGTAAATAAACATACATAGAAGAAGGGAGAACAACTCATCTCTGGGTTGTTGGTGGGTTTCTTCATAGGAACCGTTTCCACAACATCTCATGCTATTAAGGGTCAGGGCTTTGATTTGGCCAGTCCAACTTTTTCTTTTAAAGTCATTCTTTAGTAGTACAGTTGTGTTCTTAGGATTTTAAATTTTGCTGAATTAAACATATTCTCTTGATTATGGATGGATGTCCTGACATTCTCTTTTGCAGTTTGCTGGTTAATTTTTTACTCAATCTTTAATGAAAAGCCAGGTATAGGACAACATGGCTGAAACGTGATTTTACCACCATAATATTTAACAGATGGGATGTTTTTATGTTGGACTGACTTACCATTTCTCCAGACATAACACTTTCCCAAATATAGGTACTGAGCAATATTACTTTATTAAAAAGATCTATTGACTTGGGGAGAAAAAAAGTTATCCATGTGTTTTTCGGTAGTTTTGTTTTTTATTTGTTTAAAGTCAGCAGTAGTTCTTTCCTCTAGCATTTTGATCATGCGTGATGAGGCTTCCCATTGGGCAAGTCATTCTTTAGAGCCAGGATATAGTATGTCTGTGTTATTCAGAATTGAGTAGTTCCATCAAACGTGTCTAAAAACAGACAAGCAAAGCTATATGTATGTAGAATGTGTCTAGAATTTAACTGGAGCTGGAATGCAGACCCACAGACAGACGTAAAGTATGACATAAAGGAACATTTATTAACTAAGGCAAGGATAGGTCAGGCAGAGACAAAAATAAGGATGACAACAAACAGGAGACCCCATCCAGCAACCTTGAAAGAGAGTCCAATCCCCATCCCAGATCCTGGGACCGCAACCTAGTGAGAGGACTTCGCGGCCGTTGGGAAGGCCAAGCCACCACAAAGGGCACAAAGGCAACAGTCGTCCTGTGAAGTAGACCCGGAGGAACCCGACGCTCGGAGAAGAAGCCTTGAGGCCGTTGGGAGCACCAACCTGACCTCGGGACCACCCAGCCACCAATGAGACGCAAGTGAGGTCGGTCCAGGGAGTCTTCAGTAAAGGAGTCCCTGCTCCTCTCGGGACGAGCAGAAGGTGCTGGGATAAAGGAGCCCTGAAACGGAGAAGACCGAACACAAAATGACTTGGGAGCCGTGAGTCTCGAAGAAAACTCCAACCAAAGATGCCTGAACCAAAAGTCAAAAATAAACGAAAAGAAACCAAAACAGAGCGGTTCATGTAAGGCGGGGGGCAGGTAAGCCAAGGTTCAGAACAATGTTTAAAGTCGAGGTTCAAACAAACGGACACTAAATAAACTATGAGGAAGAGAAATCAATACGAACAAACGCAGGGAAACAAAACCATGAAGAACCAAAAAAACCACAAGTCAAACAATGAGCCCCCAACACGTCAAACACGTGAAATAAGGGGGCGTGAGGGTGATGTGAACACAAAGCCAGTAGATCGCCATGGTAAAACCAAAACAGAACACCACGTGCAGCGCAGGTATAATGTAACAAAAACAAAAGGAACGGAGAATGTGTGCCACACATTTAGTTTACCGCAGCGAAACTAAAATTGGCGCGGCGTGAACCCCAACATCGTTGGATCGCCCTTTTCTTTTCTCTCTCTCCCCCTTCCCCGTTTGCCTGGTTTCTCCCGTAATTGTTTTTTGGTTTCACTGTGTATATACCGTTCACCCTGTCTTTGTCTTTGCACTGTATATAATTAAGCACCACGCTTTGCATCCGTCTCCTCCGTTTGTCTGGATACGCAGATAAGGCAAAGAATGAATGATTAAATTAATCATTGAATTAATTTCACACTGCACTGTTTTTGTTTTATATAACATTACTATCAGCATTCATTCTCATTTTGGCAGCACACACAAGATTACATCTATACTAGTAGTACACTAATGCAAGTCAAACTGTCCTTTTCATCTCTCACTCTAAAAAGACTGAGGGGCTGAGACCGTCTGAGATAGTGGAGGAACTACATAAAGTACATACTGCTTATACTTCAATCAGAGTATAATCTCTTAATGACACAACTGAGACAATCTAAGCTTTTTACCCACTAGCAGAGGGATGTCAAATGCCTCTTTTTCACTACTGCTCGTCATCCATAATCATCAATTTCTTCCTTTCTGTACTGGGGTTTCAGAAATGGTCAGAGAATGGGATTACAACTACTATTAATGATTTGTATGTTGAGGGCATGTTTTTGTCTTTCACATAATTAGTGGAGAAGTAGGATTTGCTTAATAGTCTCTTTTGTTTTTCTTGAAACGTGTCTCGCCTCTTCCCCCATTTTCCTAAACACCCACCTGAATACAAAGTGGATCATATCTTGGCTCTCCGTTCATCTCTGTGGAAGTTCACTTCTACCATTTATTCTATTGTCTGCTTACTGGACTATGTTCCCACTAGCACCTTAAAACTGTCTTGGGAGCATGACCTTGCCGAGCCCATTTCAGACAGACATTGGGCTCTCATTTTAAATAGGATCCACACCTCATCTATCTGCGCTAGGTACTGTCTACTAGAATTTTAGGTGGCGCTCACCTGTCACGCTCTTATGTTCTGGACCTGTGACAGGTTACTGATCTTTTGGTTAGAAGTTTTTGGAACATTAAGACATGCCCTAGAAATCCCATTATTTACTTAGTGTTCTTATTACTATTGCAATTGTATTTATTATTATTAATATTTGTATTTATTACATACTTGTATTTTGTTATTTTATATTTATATTTTATTTATTTATATATTTTATTTTTTATTAATTAATCATACTCTAATGTGTTTATCATTATGGTTACAGTCTTACACGCTAGTCTCTTCTTTTTCAAGTTCTGTATCTAGGTGTGTTCTTTTTGTGGGCATGGGGGATTTCGGGTATGTTTGTTTTAATATACAGGTATTGCATCGTTGACACATTTAGTTCTATACATGACAGTATGATCACAGTACTTGTCATGGATTTGTTAGTGGCCTCTTCATTTATTTTGTGTTCTTGTTGCATTGTTATATAGATTGAGGCTATATTTGTACTTTGTGATAAATATGTATACTTTCATTAAACGGAGGTGTTAAAAAATACTGTATGAAATACATTCTATTTATTGTAAAAGAACAATGATGACTGCAATTGTAACTTACGAACAAGTGTTTAAGAAATAAGTGTTTGTTTATATTAATATTTCTCAGTGTAAAATAAATACCATTACTTATATTAAATGGTGCCTTTATCAATATGGATTTCCCAGTATGCGTTAAATAAAGAAAATAAAGTGCAATCTTGCTTAATGCATTTTCTGACGTAGAAAGAAGACAAGTAAACTGAACAGCTAAATTATTATTAGGTTTAAACTTTAAGGTGCCATATAATTGCAGCAAGACTAAACATTCTTATCAGTATTTCAAACACTGAAATCAGCCTGCTAAAGCTATCTTAAATAATTATAATCTAAAACACTACGCTTAAGTTTTGAAATTTAACACAGGTCTATGTCTTAGCATAAATGTGGGAAACAACCAACCAATCATTTACATGAGTAGTGTTGGTACACAGTGATTTTTATTTATTTTTTTTTAATCTTAAGATGCTTGTGGAGGAACACAAGCTGGTCAACATGCCCAGCTTTTGGGACACTTCTTTGTGCAGCCACATTTTCTCCTGCAGAAACACATGTACCAGGGATGCAGAGGAAATGGCTTGTTCCTCAGTGGAGGTGGAGGTTGATTGCTGGTTAATTGTCTTCATTATATAGTGGGTGATGGTTAGCTTTGACTTCCTTTGATCTCTTCTCCCTACTGCTGAAAAACAAAATTTTGGATTAACCGTACAGTCGCAGCCGACTCTGTCACTTGATGGATCATCGATGTGATCCATGAAGTTTTTCGGCAGGACAGTGGAGTAGTTTGCCATTGCTTTCTCAACCTCTCCCCATTTATCCGGGCTTGGGACCCAGGGAAGACATGCAGACTTCATACAGAAAGGACCCAAGCCGCTCCACCCTGGGATTGAACCTGGGTTCTTCTTGTTGTGAGGCAGCGGTGCTACCCACAGAGCACTGTGCTGCCCGAAAAACAAAAAGCTAGTATTAATTAATCAATAAATGTAATGATACGATATAAACAATAAAATATATAAATTAATCAATATTGCAATTGCTTACACTAGAAATTGCTTTAATATCTCGACCACCACAGCATCAGCCAGTTTTAAGTATATGTCAGCGGTCTCTGCTTCTAAGAGGAAGGGTAACTTCTTGAACCAAGGGTTAGCTGACGCCATGTACACGGTGTCCTTTTCATTTGCGTATCTTTTATTTAGATTTTTTTTATATTGCTTCCTTCATGTCCTGGGTACTATTTTACATACTATATCAGGATCATCAGGACTTTGTTTTGTGCCCATGACTAGCTTGGCATGAAGTGGTGCAATGTGTGATAGTTTTGGCTTGTTCTCTACTGTAATGAAGCTGCTTTGAGCTCACGCCCCACTTTTCAAGAACTTCTCAAAGTAAACCTGCAATGTTTTCTTCAGTGTGGCTTTCGATTCCTGGCTCATGAAGCATGTTGTTGAGGCGATGTGCACAGTGGGGCCTTGCGTTATCGTCAATGGAAAAAAGTTGTACCCAAATGCTCTATGGAATGGATGACATTGATCGATGGGCATGTAGTCCAGTGGCTACAAGAAACTATCCAAACAATTTGTTACATTGCTGCACATGCTCCTTCTTGCCAATACGTTCGGATACTCCAGCACTTTCAACCTTTTATATAGTGCATTTTTAACAATTATAAAAAGTTGTTTTTGCATCTCATTTGCATTATAAAACAACTTTCTTTGACTTGTCCTTTTGCTTTTTTGATGTTCTTGTTTAATAAGAGAAAATCAAATGCCTTTTTTTAATCACTTTGTATTCATTTTGAAATATACCCTAATTTTTGTGAGCCATGTATAATGCAATTCATATTTAACTACAAATCAAGGTTTGGTGAATTAATAATTATTGGAAATGCAAATACAATAAGTAAAATATTCCTCCCAGGAAATTTGACAGTAGAACAATAAAGTGACCAAATAACCATCAAAATCCATTGTAGAACTGTAAAATATAATTTATGGTGAATTCATAGTCAACCAAGTGTACAATTGTACTATGACAATTGACATTAGAACCACGAAGTGACCAAATTACCATAAAAAATCATAGCGGAGCTGTGAAAATGCACACTGTCAAGCAATATACAGTTTTACTATACAATCTCACAGTAGATTTTTCTTGGGCCTTTGTTTATTTTTATTTGATTGCAGACATTATAAATCCAAGATATTTCAAGTTCAACGTAATTTCATTTGTAAACATTAGGAACACTGGAGTTGTGAGATCGCTTTTAAACACAGCTGGACTCCAATGAAGGAGTAGAACCATCTTAAGCAAGATAAGAAGAAATTAACAGCTTGTGAGTTGAGTCCGAATACTTATGACCATGTGATATTTCAGTTTTTCTTTTTTAATAAATGTACAACATATTCTACATCTGTTTTTTCTGTCAAGATGGGATGCTGAGTGTACATTAATGAGAAATAAAATGAACTCTTTTGATATCAGCAACTGGCTGCAATGAAACGAGTGAAAAATTTAAAGGGGTATGAATACTTTCCCTACCTACTTTTATATAGATTGCATATATAAAGTAATAAATGCATATATGTGTAAAACAGAGATGGTCATTTTATGTTAAATAAATCTTGCTACCAATTCCCGTTTATTTATCTTTTATGACTTGTGTGCGTGCGTGCGTGCGTGCCTTCGTCGATCAGCAATGCATAAATCAATTTATTAGAACTTTCTGAGAAGGTTTAGTAGACTAATTCATTTATTACTCGTTCTGAAGGAGTGCGTGTGCGCTATTGTTCAATTTTTCACCACATATAATAAAATCAAAGTGAAGTTCAGTGAGATAAAAATTAATTTCAACATTGATTGTAAAAAGGAGAACATGTATGAAGTAGCTGAGGTTTTATTTTATTTTCCACAGTTTGAAAATGAAACATCTGAACTCTGTTGTAATAAAAGATGAAAATAGAAGAATTCTGAATCTCTCAATGACAAGCATCAAACTATTACCCTCAGACCCACACTGCCAGGTTAGAATATAACATGCCTGTTTCAGGTTGAGGGGGGTAATGGGTGTTCATGTATAGAGGCACTGTGGGCCATTAGCATAATAACAGGCACTAACTGACTCGCATCAGGTGAGCAGGGGATTCAGAAGCTTCACTGCTGAAAAAAGTCACTTGTGTTAGACACAACCATACCTACATTTCAGGCCTTCAACACATTCCAAAATAAGTTGGAATACTAAAGCATTTACAACTTTGTAATGTTTCCATTCCTTCTCATAACACACCAATGCTACCAAGTGCTGACAGTTTCAGCTGTTAATTTGTCCCATTCTTCCTGAAAATCCTTTTCATCCACAAAATTTGCATGGTAATATGTTTGTTTGTTTGGTAATATGATTGTAGGACTATATCAATTGTAAGTCTCTCTGGATAAGGGTATCTGCTAAATGCCGTAAATGTAAATTTAATTGCAAACGTATGATCCTTATATTGTTCATATTTTGTATAGCCAACTTAATTTAATTTGTTAATGTATATCCGTTCCTGCATTTCAGGCATGAAACACATTGTTTAAAAAGTTGTAACGATAAAGCATTTACTACTTTGTAATGTGAGCTCTTCTTTTCACCACAATTAAAATATATTTTGGCACAAAGAATACCAAGCCATTTAGTGCTTCAAATGTTACCATGTCATATTTTACCTTCACACATGTCCTAAGATGTGCAACAGAATAAGGTCGTAATAGTTGTATTTTTCATTTTAAAATTCTCCACACATTCTCTATTGGGGACAGGTCAGGACTGCAGTTAGGCCAGTTCAGTAACCATAACCCATAATGTGTCCAGCATGTGGTTTTGCATTGTCTTATGTCCCTGAAGAAGTTGATGTCTTGAAGGCAACATATGTTGCTATAATATCTAAATGTACTTTTCTGCATTAATGCTGGCATCACAGAAGTGTGATTGACCTTCACTGATACAGCCCCATACCCTGACAAACCCTTCCATTTGGACTTGCTGCTGATCAAAGTTTAGGTGGTCTATTTAAAGAAAGATGGCTCCGCTTCTAGCTTAGTAGATATGGATGACACAGGTGTAGATACTGCCCCCCTTCAGCTACACCCTGACAGTAGGGCAATTGGATGATGGTTCAGTGACATACCCATAAAGCAAGCCCACAAGTGCCCATCTTGTTCATGTGTCAAACAAAAGGTTTACTCTTGACAGTGAAATACCTCCCTGAGTAGTCTATTAAAAGGGCTCTGGTTATAGGTGACTCTACTTCTCTTTTCTCAGCATTCTTGGGTCCTCCTAACCATTTATTTTGGGCATGTCATGGCTGAAAAAGCACATTACTCGAGTTTCATGGAATAACTGAAATCCTCAGTTGGTCATCTTATCACATCCCAACTAACCCAACTGCACTGACTCCCAGTTCAGATACACAAGGATATGGGATCCTGCAGTGACTGTGTACTGGACTAAATTGTGCTGATATTCCTTATGTTTTTCTGTCAACATTTATTTAGGTTCTGTTTTTGAACTATTACTACAGACAAATTTGAGTAGATAAATTATTTGAATTCTTACATGTATTATCCAAGTTACCCAAAGAGAATTCCGTTTTAATCTTAGTTCTCCCAAGGTTTCTTCCTTATCAGAGTTATTGCTTGTCTCTGTTGCCCTAGGCTTGCTCAATTTGGGACAATCTAAAATTGCAAGACTACTGAGACAATGCTTCATTGTAAAAATGTAAAAAAAATGCTGTACAAGTAAATCTTACTTAATTTGACCGTAGTGATTAATGTAGGTTTGCCAAAGTAATCCCTTGCCCATGTGGCTTTATCAGCTGTTGTTGAATAGTGGTTCTTGATGCAGTGCCATCTAAGAGATTAAAGATAATGGGCATTCATCTTAAGCTTGTCCCCTTGGCCTTGATGCACTGAAATTCCTCATGATTCCATGAATAGTTTAATGATATTGTGCACTGTAGAGGAGATATATGCAAATCCTTTGTAATCTTTCTTTGTGATGCATGGTTTTTTAATAATTAAATATTTTTTTCACACATACCAGTAGATCCTCTGGCCATTTTCATTGAAGGTTTAGCCTTTCCTGGATGCTGCTTTTCATCTGGTTGAAATAGCATAATTATTTAGTTTTTAGATTCATTACTAGTTGTAAATTACCCCCATTCCAGCCATTTTGGAATCTGTTGCAAGAATATGTACTATATTTATTGTCAAATTAAATGAAGTTGACTAGAAGAAACATGAAATATGTAAGGCTCATACTGTCTGCAATGGAATACATATCTAACATCATTGAAAGGCTTAGTTGTTCACAAGCAAGGACAGGGTAAGGTTCATTATTTTGTGAACAAACAAATGATCTAAAAGTTCAACGGTTTAAGAACAACATTTCTGATCTTGTAATTGCAAAGGAGAAATCTCTGCAAGTAAGCGGCAAGGCTAAAAACCAACATCGAATGCTTGTAACCTTCGATCTCAGGCGGTAGTGCGTTTAAAAACCGGCATCATTCTGTTACAGGCTCAGGACCACTTTACCACATGGGATCAGGAACACTTCAGAAAACCATTGTCAGTAAACACAGTTCATCGCTCCTTCTACAAGTGCAAGTTAAAACTCTACTATGCAAAGCAAAAGCCATATGTCAACACCCAGAAATGCTGCCGACTTCTCTGGGCCCAAGCTCATCTGACATGGACTGAAGCAAAGCAGAAGTGTCCTGTGGTCTGACAAAACACATTATCTAATCATTATAATGTTTTTTTTCAGAATTGGAATTTGAGATGTATGCCACCATGGGAATTGTACCCACATAATTTAAATTCTTAGTACAGGTAATTAATAGCTCTGATGCTTACTGGGTGAGGCAGGTCTAGATATAAATCATAACAGATCATCCATGTACTGCAATCTAAAAACCAATGCCAAGTGTAAAGTAAAATAATACCAACAACAAGGACCATCCTTCCACCCAGTTTTATACCGTCTGATACTTTCCACCCAATAACCTAACTGAATGCATTGTGAAATAAAAACTCCTGGCTCAGTTCTCATTTTCTACTATTGAAAACTACAGAAAACTTGGCTCTAAACTACAGTCTCCAGTTTGTCTGATTGCACACTCTCAATAAATGATATAACAATCTTACATTCAGCTACTGTTCTTGGCGTCTTGTTTCAAGCAGATATGCTGTTTTGAACTGCATATCAAATTTCGGGCTAAATATGCTTTTTTCACCTTCATAACATCTCTCGTATCTGCCCCCTACTATGCAGTACATCTGCGGAGACACTGGTTCATGCCTTTGTAACTTCTCGACTGGGACTACTGCAACTCATTACTATTTGTGCTACCATCAAAGTCATTGCAATACCTTCATATAGTACACAATTCTGCTGTTAGGCAGACAAAACGGTTCGAAAACATCACCCCTGTTTTAATGAAGCTCTATTGGCTGCTGATTAACATGCGTATCAGTTACAAGATCCTTCTCTTTACTTTTAAGGCACTGCATGGTCTGGGTGCTGTTTACATCTCGAAACTTTAAAAAATGTATAATCCATCCCATAGCCTCAGATCATCTGATGCCAGACTATTGGCAGTTCTGAGGTTGAGCACTGTAGGGGTCACTTGTTCAGTGTTGCTACCCCTTCAATCTGAAACTTTTTACCATTTGCTTTATGCTCTGTCACTTCTCTGCCTGAATTCAAAACCTGTGTAATGTAATTGTTGTGTATGATCCTCTTGTAAGGCAACCTTGGGTTTGTGAAAGGTGCTATAAAAATTTTACTTATTATTATTATTATTATTATTATTATTATTATTATTATTATTAAGTGAAACCGAATACAAAGCCATAATCCTCCCCAAAGTATACTTGGGTGCATAGAATAAGTGCTTAAACTGATTACAGCCAACAAATAGAATAAACATAATACAAGCTGAACCCCAAACAGAGGGGTTAGGGCTTAAGACACCTTAAATTGGTCCCTACAAACCCCCAAACTAGCAAAGCCCACCCTCAGTTATAACCAACCACAACAAAGGAAAACTTACAAAATGAAACAAAACAATGGCAAATTGCTTATGCAACATTACATCGTCAAGATTACCAGCAATCACATGAACGTCACTAACAATGACAATTAACATTAATTAAATTCCCATGGACCCAAAACAGCAGCTTTTTAAACCCTGCAGAATGTATGACAATTAACTTCAACAACACATGAGCACCTGAAGATGCAACCACAAATGCAAAAACGTACCTCCCCAGTGTCCAATCCCACATTTATGCATCTCTTCCTGCATTCAGTTTGACCTCTTTCTGCAGGTTATTTAGCTTATTCCCTGCTCTAGCAAACTTACCATCAGGTGCTGAGTTATTAGTGATATATGTACAGCATTCCAGCTTAAACAGTATACATACTTTTTGAGCTAACATGCTAACATATTCTGCCATGCTACAAGCAGAGTAGCAATCTAAGTTCCAGTAGCAAGAAGGTTCTTTCTACCCATTTGAGTTCTTCCATTTTTCTTACCAATATCCCTTCATCGCCTAAAATAGTACATGCTCTCCTCTGATATCCAGTTCGCCATGCTTTAAATTCCTCTTGGTGAGCTGCTGGGTCATACAGTTTGACATGTATTTTGTCCAAACCATTAATGTTATGCTTACAACACATTTTCTTTTATTTCAAACTTCTTCAAACTTTTTTATTTCACTTTGGCCTCCTCTTGGAACTCTCGGGGTGCTAGCATTCAGTGATTCAAGCCATGTAGGGGTTCCTTCCACCTTTACAGGTGTGAACAGTTCTCTTTTGACCAGGCAAGGTCCTTCTCTTTGCAGATGCTCTCACCTTCTCCTGAAGTCTCCTGGCTTCAACCTAAGTTCCTGCTTATCTGGTCTTCTTTTCCCTGTTCAAAGATAACTTTATGAACTTTAATTAATTCTTTCACATAATCTTTTCAACATGTTATACCATAATCTAACCCTGCCAGATTTGGGCCTCTTTGTATCATTAAGTAAAATCGGGATCGATCAGTAAGCATGCAGGGTTAAGCGTCTGGTTATGTTAATGCTTAAGTGGTAAACCATTATTGGCATTGGGAACACTTGCATTGTTCAGGTCAGATGTCTCGCATAGTTTTGCCAATTTTCCCTTCAAGATGCTATTAGCTCTATCAAAAGTGTCACAATAATTGGGGTGTATTTCACTGTGGGACATTTAATTTTGATGTATGAGTTTTTGAAAGATTGTTTTTACTAATCTATTCACAAACACCTTCTATTGTCTGAACTAATAATTGTTGTAATTACAGATCTACAGATTACTTCTCGAGACATGACCTTTACCATAATGTTTGCAATTTTGTGTTGAATTGGTACTGCTTCCACCCACCTGCTGGATCCAACGTCCACTTCTAGCAGGTACCTTTTTTCTCATCACTGTCCATGATATGTTCTTTAATCCATTGTGATATGTTTAATTGATGCTTCCAGAATGGAACATTGTAGTTCATTATGTTCATAATGTCTTCCTAGAGTTGTATCTACAAATTGTTGCAAGTTTGGTACCCAAAATCCTATGTTTTGCAATTGTTCTTAGCACAGTGGTTAGCATCACCCTTCTGCTTCTTTGTGGTGCCTGTGTCTATCCATGGTTTCTGCTCATATGGAGGTGCAGCTTTGTGAATTTCAATTATATCTTTCAAAGTAATTTGTTCAGTATGTTCTACCTTTGACCATCTGGGCTACAGAGCTACTTACCATGGCTTGTTTAGCTGCCTTGGATGCTGCATTATTGATTATTGATATTGGCCTATTGTCTTTTCGATGGGCTGGACATTTGTATATTGCTAATTAATTTGGCAGTTCAGAGCTTCTAATGGGGCACTAATGAACTTTTCATGGTATACCATTTGTTTTTACAAACCATCTAGTGTTACATTTTATAAAAAAAAATAAGTGGCACACACTAGTGCATATACAGAATCTATGTTAATGTGATCTGTCTACATGTAATATGTTTATGTAGAGATGGGAGAGGGAGGATCTTCGGCATGGCTGGTCATTTCGTCTGATATCATCTCCCACAGCAAGGTCACCGTTGGAGTGAGAACCTAGGCAGAAAGAGGAAATAAATTACACATGATCAGTAGCACTAAGGTCAAATCGTTAAGTCAGATTTATTTATATAGCACTTTTTACAATAGAGCATTACAAAGCAGCTTTACAACATCATAGAAGGCCAATCCCAAAATGAGCTTACCCAGGGTGGGAGTGGCAAGAAAAAAAACTCATTAAACGTTGTTAGGAAGACCAAGACTCAAAAAGTCACCCATTCTCCTTGGGTGGCTTAAACGTTAATTTTAAGAATTAGGTTTGTAGTAATAGTAGTAATTGAGCAGATATAAACTGCTCACCAAAATTATGGGTATATACTCTAAACATACTCTAGGAACAACTTAGTGTGTGGGGCTGGAACTGGTATCGCTAAAATGTAGTTAAATCAGTGAAGCCTTGTGTCCCTTCTCAACCAGGCATGCAAGGAGTCATTTTGACAGGTTAACTCAAAATCAGGTGAGCCAATCAAAATACATCATTGGCATTCCTGTGGATTACTTTTCTTTTCAGATTTCTTAATGCATTGCCTATTTCCAAATTTTGTTAAACATATGAGGTGAATGTTTGAAGCCTTGAGACATTTGAGTGTAAGTGTACTGCTGCCCTCTAAATGTTAATGCAAACAAGAGGTACACTCAAGAATGTTGAGCACAAGCTAATTGGCAGGAATGTTTGAGGGTTAGAAAACTCTAGGCATGTTTGCTGTAGATCAACCTGGTATTAACAAACCTGCAGGCAATAGTCCTTCTATTGTTTTAGTTATAGCCTGATCTGCTTCTGGCTTTATTTGTTACTGGGGATTATAGGGTAGTTGCCTAATTTGTATCCTGACCTGTTGAGTGGTTTTAATTGACCCAATATTGACCTGCCTCTAACTGGAAAGTCTTTGGTTGCCGTTCTGGCCTCTTCTTTTCTCTTTCAGGGTCAATATGTTTGTTCTCATAAAATTGCATGGTGCAGGGCCATATACCTTCTTCAAGAGAGTACACGGTTTCAGCACACTGAATTATTGTTCTTGGAACCATTCATTATCATTTGAGAGCGTGGTGTTTCTAGTGCATTAATGATTATACCATCTGGCATACAAAATGTTACAATTCAGTCGGCATAGAACATCTCTTCATAAAAGCTTCATTGGAGTAATTATTGATATATAGATGTCCAACTTGCACATTGATATGGTTTGTTATGTGGATGAGCACTTGTCCTGAGAATACTATGGTCTTCACAAAACATTCTAACTGGGTAGATGGAAGGCACCCATCATTTGGATCTTCTTACCTTCCATGTAACCTGTAGCATGGACTCATCTTTTGGCTTCTGGCAGCTGCTGGCTTCTGGTTTTTCTGGGCATCTCCATAGGCCCACAAGTTTTCCCTGTCATAGATTGACTGTCCCAGGTTCTTCTTGCTGAACTTGTAGGGCCTGATATTTCTTGGATCATAACTATTGATAGTTTTGCTGTTGAAACCCTTGCTGGTTCTTGATTAGTGCCCTTGCAGTCCACAGCTCTAGCAGATCATTCGAGGTCCACCGACTGTGTCCTCTTTGTAGTTCTGTAAGAATATAATGCTCTTCTGTTGAGTAGCCTTTCTTTGTTTTATAATTGTAACTGCATATCAAGAACATGACCTTGTCCGTTAGAAGCAAATGTCCCAGTTATCTCGTACAATTGGTTCTGTGCACGCAAGGTGACACATACAAACCCATATCTCTACTGTAATTTTCCACCTCATGTTTCCAGATATATGTTTCCAGACATGTTTCCAAGGTATAAATGCTGTGTTGTTCTGTCTTACTCTCCAAGTATTGTTCAATAAACCAGACTACTTGTACGAGTGTGGTTTGTCTGTTCTTGCTCCCGGTGCACCGCTGCACCCGTTTGGCAACTGTGACGGTACTTAAGACGAGGTCCCTAAAAGGAGAAATCTAACAAGTTCCTACTTCCTCTTCTGCTGTAGCCTCTGTAGTCCTTTAGCACCTTGCCTTTTTGGTTTTGCTTAGTATATCACTACTTGAGGTGATTGTGGGTGGATGGCTCGAGGTTGAGATGATTGTGCTGCTGGCATTGCTCGATTTGTTGGTACAGATCTCATTGCTTGGTGAACTCGTGTCACTGCTTAGCATACATCATCTTTTTCCATGTCCTGCAGTTTCTTTCCTCTTCTACATCTACATCTTTGCACCCTTAGCCCCTTCTCTTTATACAACAGCAATTTAATCTGTTCTGTTTTCCCAGCAATGACTTTCTCAATTTGCTCTTTGATCTTTTGTACCAAGCTTTTCAGTGTCACAAATTCTTCAGCTGCTCTTTCCCTTTCCCTTTGCTTGGTATGTTTCTCCTGTCAGTTGTTTATTGTACACACTGTGAAGTGGTACAATACAAATACTTTTCCATGTCTTCCCTTTCGTTTTGTGTAACCTGATTGTGAAAATCAATCTTCTACTGTGCATGCTTTAACACTATAAGTGGAAGGCTGTTTTGACCTACATATACCTAGAAGAGCCAAGCGCTGATAATTTGACAACTGGGACCTCATAGCGCCTCGCTGGGTTTGCCTACCTAAAGTGCTGATGTAGTGGTCAAAAAGACAGATGCCAAAGCTAATAGTTTCCTTATAAGATCTGCTTGGATTCAGCCAGTGTCGTTCATTTTAGTGTCAGCGTGGTGAGGTTGTTAGAAAGTGTATCTCATCATTCATTCAGAATTATGTTTTGTTTATGTATCTATTTGTGCCAATTTTCCTGGAGAAAACTAAAGTGTTTCAGTCCTAAATTTCTTTGACATTACAATACATGACATTTCTTTCTGTCTTTTGAAGGGAGTATGCATTTCAAATAGTTTGTAGATGTTATAATAAGGATTTACCACCAGATGTTTTTTTCCTGCACTCAAGCCCCACGTCTGAGCAGACTTAAGTCCCAAACATAATTTTTAACATTGTATCTAATATTTGACATTAATGTCTTTATATAATTTGTAACATGAATCCAACAATCATAGGTCTCTGTGTGCCCTTGTGTAGATGTGGCAGAGCACTACTGTTATTAAGAAATTAACTGAAAACCGTAGATATTATGGCAAATTTATCTGTAACAAGATGGGCAGCCCCTGTGTTCCTGTCATCAAAGTGCAGCTAATACATGATATTTTTAATCAAGCCATGGTCTGTAGTAATATAGGATGTATCAGCCATCCATTTTCATGCTTTAACTGCAGCAAATGCCTCTCAAATAAATGACCCACACATTCTGTTAGCTCCTCAGCCATTAGTTTAAACTCACCAGCATTGTTTTGCTCATCTTCATCTTCTGTATATTCTTCAGTCTTATGCCACTGTGACAATCAAGCACAGTAAAGTGTGTAAATGGTTTACTAAATGATTGACTCTGGCTGTTCCCTCAGAATATCCCACACTCGCGATCTACCCTCAGGGTTGGCAGCAGTTTTTTTGCCTCTTTAAATAAATACCCAGCACAGTCATTTTCAGTGTCTGAATGTGAGTCTGATTTGGATTAAATATTAAGATTCAATTCACCCTTGATCTCTCTCTCTCATCATTGCCATGTGAAACGTCACATTGTTTACCCTCCGATTCCATCATATCAATATTCCAGAGCATGTCCAGCACTTGCTGTGGGCTACAACACACTCTCTGTGTCATTGTCATTGTAAATATTATGCAATGCAACAGTGATATCGCCCAAATTGAGTATCCGTCCATTTTAACTACACAGTGAGATTCAAACATACTTGTAGACTAAATTATAGCTCTTGGTGTCTCAGAAATGCTTTGTGATTACAGTGATCAAAACAGCCCAGCCCATGCTGCCACCTCCTCTTATCACCTGCTAACTTCCCTCAAATGCCATTATTATATTGCATATAACTGAAATGATCAACAGCTTTAGAATCTGAATTGGTTAACTTTAGATAAATGCTTCCCATGTATGTGAAACAAAAACGAGTTTGTTACAAGTTGTCCACTTTGCCAAAACATTAGATAAAATGGGCAATACATTTTCTTAATCAGTTTAGACAAAAGTTTTAGCACTATGCATTTCTTTGGTTTTACAGTGATGTTTGCATTCTGGCGGATTATATATCTATAGGCTTAGCTTTGATAATTCTAATGAAAAAAATAATGTTTATTTGTATTGCATTTCAATGTTAATGTTTAGGGTCCACATAATAATTCATTTTATTTTCTATAAGCACAAATACTATTATTTGTATTCAGCTGAAATTTAGATAAAGATGTGTTTCTGATTTCAATTAGCATATGATGTTTTCACTTGTAATTTTGTAATTTTGTCTTCTATGCCTCTCTTAGCTGTTGTGTTTATCTCTTTATCCTTGGTGCCTCAAAATTTACTTCAAGTACCTTTCATTATTTGTCCACAGCTAACTACCCACATATCAAACCTTTATAATTATCACTTTAAAATCGAGTGATGTTTGTCCCAAATAGTCTAATTTTACACTGCCTGATTGATTTTAATTATCTAAATCCTTTCTTAAAGAACTCTTAATTTAACATTATCTGCCCACAGTTTTTCCCTAACAAAGTTGGATCCTTCCCAAGCTGTCAAATTATAAAATGGGAGTATTTCTGTATTTCTATAATCTATTTTATAATCTATATTTTCAGGCTTCTTAGCATTTGCCACTTGTCTCCTACCCTCTTCTGCACCACAGAATATTCTACTCTACCTCTTTAAATAAGGCATACTACACTCCATCTGTCTGACTGGCTAACTACCTTCCTATTCTCACCAGTTGGTTCCCAGCTTCCCCCTTAACTACTTTAACTAATAGTGGATGTCATATTATACAATATATATTATTATTACAATATATATTTGGCCTTTGAGGCTGTGGAGGTTCTCTTTGACAAGGTCTAGCCAAATTCCTGAGGCTCGCTTCCCTGGGCAGAAATTGCCCGATCCCCCACACCTTCTCCACAACCAGGCTCACACCCTTCCAGTGTATCCTCAGCTTCCAGCTACCAGCCATGGATGACTGTTCAGCCACCCGCAAGTGCCAGGCATGGTCTTCAGTCATCCTAATCTTCATTGGTAGGCAGCCAGCCAGTTACTGTGCCTTCACATACAACTTGCTCTATGGCTGACTAGTGGTTGGAATTCTGGACCCTTGCAGCTGATGGCAAGTGGGGTGAGGTAGCCCCGTGGGAGTTTTTGTGAAGGGACTATGCTGATCCCCCTTGTGAGTGGTTTTAGGCTATTTTTGCTTTCACCTAAGCCCCACCTAAAGCAAGCATCCTGTTCCCTGACTACTCAAACTTCATCCTTGAATAGACCATTAGGCCATTCCTCAGCTTGCTAATTGGGTATTTTGAGTACCTAGTCATGTCCCTTGGCATCACCATTGTCTCAGTCATATTTTATATCCTAATATATATCACTCGAAATGATTTTTTGAATCATTTGGTGTACCTTGATTACAATCTTATTTTACATTCTTAATCCTGATTACACTTGTTGACATCACCTGTTCACTAGCCATAAATATTCCCATCCCAGTGTATTGGAATGTGTGCAGGCCTGACTATTTTATTTACTATGTTTATTGCAACATGACAGTCCACCACTATCACATTTCTAAAAACTATAATAATAATAATAATAATAATAATAATAATAATAATAAGAAGAAGAAGAAGAAGAAGCTTTATTTATATAGTACTTTTTCAAACATTTCAAAATTTGCATTACATAAGTGAAATACTACAGAATAAAAAAGACATAAAAACAAAATAATAAATAAGAGAATAAAAAGCTGAAGAACATTGGAAGAAAGTGCAGATGCAATAAAAGCTAAACTAATAAAACGTTTGAAAATTGCTAGTCTGAACATGTGTGCCTTAATACTCACCCAGAACTCTCAGGTTATCAGTGAGAAAGTTCAAAAAAGTTGGGGCCATAATAAGAACATGCCAACTTTCCCCTTATTTGCTGGGTGATCAGTAAAACCAGCGAGTTCCTGTTATCTAATCTAAGGGTCTTTGGTGAGACATACCTATTGATCAAGTCACTGAGGTACTGGGGAGCTAAAACATGGATGCATTTAAAAAACAGTAAAATAATCATATAATCAATTCTAAATCATACTGTTAACCAGTGTAGCTGTTTGAAGGCCAGTGTGATGTCTTCCCACATTTTTTTAACTAACCAGGATCCTTGTTGCAGAATTTGCACCTTCTAATAGGTTAGAACTGGAACTCTTTGATAGGTCAGGAAGTAGAGTAGTACGATAATCCAACCATAACGATTCTCACTTATATAGCTAATAAGAGCATGTTACGCACCCAAGATATATTTCCAAGGGGGAAGAATGCAGTTTTACAACTGTTGCAAATATGGATAAACCAAGATCACTGTAAAAAGTGAATACAAGGTTTTAGACCGTGCTTTTAAATAACAGGGTTTTAACCATGTCAGTACCTCTGCATTCACTTCACCTTTACCAGTTATTTTAATTTTATCGTTATTTAGCTGCAGAAAAGGGTGACACATCCAGTTAATTTCACCTAGACATCGAAGCAGGATGTTGATAAATTGATGAGGGTCAAAAACTAAGAACATGTACAATTGTGTGTCGTCCGCATACTGATAAAAGGAAATATTATATTTGTTAATTATTACATTACTGCTACAGGGAATCTACAAGGAATTAGAAAATAGATCAGATTATTCTTTGAAATATTTAGTTGGTAGAGGCCGAAAGGGCAGCTGGAATTATCCAGACATGAGATCACTGTGCCAGTGCAAAGGCTGACAAATTACTTACTGCCATGCTGTGAGCCACGTGTACAACAGGCAGGAGGCTGCTACTAACAATGCCTTCTCTAATGGAACATATTGTGCTACTCAAAAAATCAGCAAATTCTTTCCATTTTTTATTTTAAAGTCTCTATTGTGTCTGTGTTAAGTCTCTACTAACCAGTCTGTCTATTGTGAGAAAAATACATTAAGGCTTAAATTTTTTACAATTGATAAGGATAAAGGAATAATTAAGCAGTTTAAGGTATTTTTTAAATATATCATAATAAATAGTGAGCTTAGCATGTCTCCATTTTGATTCAGCATGCTTGTATTCTCTCTTCAGCTTAATTATGGTGGAAGAATTTTTTTGTCCATGGGGCTTTATTAAAGTATGGAACATATTTTGTTTTAGTGGAGACAGAATGTTAATGCAATTACTAATTCTAGTGGTGAAATTTCCAACTAGGCTATCACAGTTACCCTCAGAAACGGAAAAAGGCAAGGAACAGATCTGAGAAATTAGTTTTAAAATAATCCGGATAATAGCAATTGTTAACTACTTTCCTGTACAATTTAAATTTCGTAAGCATAGTCATCTGATATTCCAACATCAAAAACTGCAGACACCCAGATGTCTAGCCCATCAGATACAACGTAATCTAAAGTATGTTTATGAGTAGTGCTAGATTCATGCTGAGTCAGGTCCAAAGCATTTAATAGCATAGCTGTTATGTTGGTGGTGTAGAATTAAGCAGGCTTATTACTCTTCATTTTATTAACCGCTTAGAGTGCAACAGGTTATCTCCATCCCAGGTTAACACTTATTCCTTCCTCTCTCACCTTACCCTCATCTGCATTATTCCAGTGCCCTCTACAAGTGAGGCGTATATCAGTATATTGCAAAGAATCTTGTATAACATTTAGAACAATGTTGAGCATATAAGTGCAACTGTAAATAATTCACATTTCAACCTTTTGGTAACATAAGCTGCAATACATCCTGTAAATGAATAATATTGTGCATACTTTATGCATAAGTAGGCTATTAACTTTTAAGTAACTTCAAATGAGCAGTTAGCATTGTCATAATTATTTCAAATAGTAAGTAATAATGTAATAATTACTTAAATGTAAACTGTATGAACACTTGTTTGACTACTTCACAGTTGTAAGTCCATGCTGGTGGTTTGTGTACTGTTAGTGGAGCAGTATGGTTTGATAAAAGTCTCAGTCATGCCAGTGTTATCCTCAGAAAAACCAGCTTGTGGTGGTTCCTTTGTTCTCTTCGGGCAGAGAGAAAGGTGTAAGGCATTCCATCTTTTCCCATCACTCAAAACACAACTACTGAATACAGTTTGTTGTTGAACATTTATGGGCTCAGTGTACTGTCTCTCTCCTTTTCAAACATGAAAAGGCTTGTGGATATACACCTCATCTCCAACTGCAAGTTTTGGGGCACCTCTATTTTTAGTCAGTGTAACTCTTTTGGCTTGCTGCAGAACTTCTCGATCTCACGTTCTTGTATTGTTCTGTTTTTTTTTTTGTGGTAGTATGCGAAAGTGAAATATGAAATATATAGGTCTACCACTGAGAAGCTGGAAAGGTGACCCATTGGTACTGGCATGGGGTGTAGCTCTGTAGTTTTGGAGCATTGCAGTTACTGTAGGTTTCCAAGGTCCTTGAGGACTCTGTTGAATCTTTCAACACATCCATTTGCTTGTGGATGATACACAGTCTTTCTTTCAGGAACTCTGCAAAATCAAAAGAAGTAAACTGTGGGCCATTATCAGTTGTAATTGCACCTTCATGTGCGAAGACAGATGACAAGAAGGCCAGGACAGTTTGTGTTAGTTGCATTTAAGGTAAAGGTGAAAAGGTGAAGTAGTCGACAAAAATAATGGCGAATCTGCAGTCATATGGTCCATGGATAGCCAGGATAGATGATGTCCACAGCAACATTCTGAAAAGGGACTTCTGGAACCTCTATTGGCTGTAATTGGGCAGGCGGAGAGGATGGCTCATGTTTGACCATTAGTAAAGTTCTCTCAGGTGTTCCTTTCTGCACATTATACCTTGGTGACCCTCGTAAGTGAGATGTACTATGCGCTTACGGAGTGACTTAAGGACCATTAGACGCACCACGAAAGATCAGGGGACAGGCAAATGCAAGTTCATGACTCATCAGAAAGTAGGGCTGTGGTACAGTAAGAGACTTTTTTGACTTTGGCCATCTGGACTGAATTACTTCTCGAATTAGTTTAAGTTCAGGATAAACCTCAGACTCCGCTTTAAAGTCAGCAAGTGGCAGTGCAGAAAGAGTTGGAAGATTTCAGCAATCTCAAGTAAGTCCAGTTCTGGTTCTGTAATTGAAATGTCCTCTAGGGAAACACATGAGAGGCAATCTGCCATGACATTTTGGTTTCCAGGACAGTACTCCACGTTGTACTGCAAACACATCAGCCTAGCTGACCACCTCACAATTCTCATTCCTGCTCTTTTAATGTCTCATGAGTTAAGTAGCGTAGTCAGAGCTTGATAATCAGTTCGGAGTGTGAATATGCATCACCAGACAAACCTTCCCCACCTGTCCACAGCCCAAACACAAGCTGAGGCCTCTTTTACCACAGTGGAGTATTTCCTCTCAGCAGTTGCTAGTGTACATGAAGCAACAGCAAAGATGCGCTCTGCACCGTCAGCATGAATCTTTAAGACAGCTCCTAAGCCATAATCACAACCGTCTGTTAAAGATGACTGTAGGCAGTTTAGGGTCCAGTAGCATTTGTTTCAGTTTTGTGAAGCTTTCATTCGCTGCATTGTCCAATTGTAGTTTAGCTTGTGGTTAGTTCTGAGCAGTGGTTGTAGGGGTTCAACTAGTGTTGGATAGTTAGCTTACTGAACCAGGAAGTGAAGCCCAGAAATGAACAAAGTGCTGGCTGCTTTTTGTGTAGGTGTTTCAGCGATGTCAGTAACTGATCTGTGCTAGGGTGCAAACCTTCTTTAGAAATGACATGAAACATAAAATTAATATGGCTCTGGCCAAATGAGCTTTTGCTGAAGTTGATTTATAGTCCTGCATTATTTTCTTGAAGACTGCCTGTAGACGCTGATCAGGTTTATCTCTTGAAGCTTCGAAGACTATACTGTCATCAAGGTCATTTTGTACACCTGATAAGTCTTTTACTATTGTCAATTGGCATCATTGTTTGGAAAGCAGATGGTGCAGATGCAAGATCAAGGGGAACTCATGTAAATTGGAACCATACCTTCTTTTTATAAAAGCAGTTAGATCGCGGCTTTCGAGATGTAGTCGTAACTGATGGTAACCTGAGCTCAAGTCTATTTGACTATAGTGTGTAGCCAGCTCTCCAAACAGGTCCTCCACATGAGGAAGTGGTTAGCAGTTTATTATGACGCTTTTATTTGGTTCACGCAGGTCAACACAGGAGGCGCAGTGGAGGACTCATTCAGAAGTGTTTACCATTTTGATGAGGCCAGCTTGGAATAAATGGTTTAGTTCTACAGAGACTTCTTTCCGTATGGTGTGGTTTCACTTGCTTTGTTGTAGATCACGTTTCCCCCTATGATACTGATCTGAAGAGCTTTAATCAATTCCAAGCTCAGTGAAGGCGAACCAATTTTTACTATGTAGAAGGTTTCTGGTATGATTCTGCCTTATTCAAGAATGACGGTTTCTGCTTGTAAACAACCCAGAACAGGTATTTCACCCCTGGCATACATGACCAACTTGACTTCAGGTTCTTTAAGTGTGCAGTTTTTGAAGTATTTGATGTACATTGACTTTGGTTAAATGGATACAGAAGCCCCAGTATCCACAATTAACTCAGTTGTATGTGCATTTCCTTTAGGTGCCTCTACATTTACTGTACATGTAATGCCGTTGCTGCAAGTTTAGTATAATTAACATAGAGTACAGCTAACTCTGTCTCGACTACTTCCTGTATTTGGATTACAGATTTTGCAAAGTTTCATTTCTCCCCACAGTTATTACACTGTCCAGGTTTTTGTCATTAGCCAGGTGTTTGTTCTATCTGCATTGGAAGCAGTTGCATTGCTGTTTGTTAGTACTTGTAGCATGCTCGTGTGCAGGAGGCTTGGCGTGACCTGTCTCTCGCCCATTAATCTCACCCTCCATTGTTCCAAATTCTCATGGCGCTCCCAGGTCAGAAGCCACATACTGAATTGCCGTGTTATCAGTGTGCTGAAAACGTTGTCTGAAAGTGTGTCTGCAGGCCATGACGTTCACTTTCAGCACGAAATGTTTCTCTAAAGCGGCCATTGCTTCCTCAGTGCAATCTCCTTGGTCTGGTAAGGTGTTGTCCTCCCGCACCTAAGCAGTGTAGTAATACAGCGCATTTTCTAGCATCAGGCCATGTGTCTCCATAGCATGAGCATGTAATTGCTAGACATCATCTAAGTTTCAAAAGGAATAGGCGGCTGTCACACCCATGCTCTGCTCGGTGGACCAGACCGGCGCACGTTCACCGTCACCTTCGTACTAACTTCTTTCACCTGTATCTCAATTATGTCCCTCATCACTCACCCTATTTATTCACTTCACTCATTCTCACACGTCGCTAAGTCTCTTGGTCCACCCCAGGATTCTAAGCGTTTTTTTTTGTATGCCATTTATCGCTGTACTTACCATTGCCGACCCATTTTCGTCTCCTGTTTCTGTCCATAACCTAACCCATTTGGATCCTGCAAGTTTGTGTCTTTTTTGTATTTCGACCCTGGACTGTTTGACTACGTTTTATGCCTGCCATTTTTTGCTTTGAATAATCTGCTCTCCAGAACGCTGCATGTGCCTTCACTATTTTTGACACCGCGATATTAACTGCATTATACCAGTGCCCTCTACTGGTGAGGCGTATATCAGTATATTGCAAAGAGTAATCTGTAGACATAACAAAAGTGAAGTCATTAGCAACAGGACCTGCGGGTGCATCATAGTGGATATTTAAGTCACCAGTGATGGACACATGGTCAAAATCTGTTCAAATGGCAGCTCACCAAATTTCTGACGGCAACTGGTGTGGAGTCTTAGTGGATGATAAAATTCCACAAGGTAACTTAAAGTAAAATAAAAGACAGGTTACATCCCCATCTTTTTTATGGTTTTCAATTAACCGGCCCACCGTCAATACTTTGTTACTAAGTGGGACCAAGTGAAGAAAACAGGATTTAAATAAACCGATGATGTTTTTATTTAATAGTGTTTATAATTTCTAATGAACATAGGCTTACCTAAATGCATACATGGAAACTTTTTCCCATTTTTTTTAGTTTTGTATGGCCATGCTACTGGTTGCTACACAAGACTTGGATATTATGCTGAGAAGCAGTATGGTTTCCAACATTTAAGGAGTGTTCCAGCTCACTGATTCTGCAGTGAACTGTAGTGAACAGGAAGCACTAGCTGTAGAATGAAGGTGGTCCCGGTGATGTTCGGCTGGGACAATATTTTGGTGCTTTTTTTGTGTCACTTAGATTTCATCCTGTGGCTCTGCCAGCTAAACCTTGTAAGGTGATGCAATGTGTAGCTGTACTGCTGTTTCCCACAAATTATCTTCCTGATTATGTAGTGGGTTAGGTTTCACACATTTTCTTGTGCTGGTTATGTTGATCCACAGGGCTCTAGTGGGTAGTGTAGAGAAAAGCAGTATAATATTAGCTTGTATAAAGCTAAGAGATATCTCGAACCATGCACCCAGTGCCCCTGATTTTCCAGCACATATCCATATTCCATATCCCATAAAGAATGAATAGGGCTGTTTTTACAACTGCTGTCAATTCAATGCTACAACTCAGTCAATATTTGAGAGATATCGGATAGCTTGGAGCTGGATATGATGTCACCGGCCATGTTAATTTTCAGAGTGATTGGAAGCTCCGTTTTTATCACTCTTTAAAAATCACTATATCACTTTTTAATCACTTTAGAAATATTCATTTTGAACGGCCCCACTGTAGCGATGTAAAAATGAAATTTTCAAACACACTCTAAAAATCATACATATCGCCATTGTGACGAACTGTCATCATTTCGGTACAGTTTCACGTAGAAACTGGCGGAGTGGCTTCTGTGCCCAGGCAAAACCGAATGAGTCTCAGACCCGCACCCGAACAGAATCGCCCAAGTATTGGACCCTGGCCTGGACCAAACCAACCATGGCTTTGTCTCGCACCCATCTAGAACCAGGTCTCAGCACTTCTCCCAGACAAAACTAACCAACCAGCACACCTTGTCACAGTCTTTGACCTGTGCCCACCCAGGATCATGTCTGGTACCTGTGCCCAGCCAGAACTGACTGGGCCTCAGACCTGCACCCTGCCAGGAAAGACTGGGTCTCAAAACTGTGCCCAAGCAAGATCGACCAGGTCTTGGACACAATCCAACATGAATTGACCGGGTCTCGGACCTACGCCCTACTGGAACCGAATGGGACTCAAACCCAAGCCTGACCAGAATCCACAATGCCTCGGACCTGAGCACGACCTGGAACCACCATGTCTCTGACCTGTGCTATGTAAGAACTGACAGGGCATCAGACCCAGTCCAGACCAAAACCAACCTTGGAATTAGACCTTGGCCCTGCCCAAACCAACAGGGTCTTGCACCAGTGGCAAAGTAGCAATAGATTGCGAACCAGAATTACCATTAGCTGTGCAACCATAAAGTGTTTTATTCAGGAAAAACACAATTTTAGAAACACGCTTTTTGCAGTGGAACCTTTTCTCAAAGCAGCTTTTTAAAATGAGATTATTTTAAAAAGCCAATTGCAAATTGAGCAAGCCTAGGGCAACAGTGGAAATTAAAACACAGCCGGCTGGTAACACAGCCAAGATGGATCACATGAGACACCTCCCCAGCAACAGATCAACTCTTAGATCTATTAATTTGGGATAAAAGGCTTCTCCAATTTGTATCTGGCTGACCTTGTGTCACAATACACAACCTCACCTGAACCTTATGATATTCTGATTTCTGAGCAGGTGGCAGAAACAGCAGAAACACCCTATAATTACTATAAATACTGCTTCAATCTTCAATTCTTCAACTCCATCAATACTTAACACATCACATTTCCCAGATTCGCACCACGGAAAGTACTACAGTCAATTTAGAATTCCTGATATATTCTGTTATGTTTGTATTTGTTTTACAATCTTGCAACACATGGGTTTACACAACAGTTCAAATAACATGTACGAACATGAGTCTGGAAGAAGGTTCATGCAAGGAGGAGTGGAATAGCTTGAAACTAAGTTGTACCACTGTGATTTCCAAAATTCCTGGTCGGCAAAATGTACAGATATCTATTAAAATATATGAAAGGAGGGTCCTGGAGGGTCACTATGATCACATGATTGCTGTATAGTGCTTATGCTGTAGGTACAGTCATAGCCAAAATATTTGGCAACCCTGAATTTTTTTCCAGAAAAAGAAGTAATTATCTCAGAAATGTATTGCAATTACACGGTTTATTTTCTTTGTGTGTATTAAAACATCACAAAAGCCAAACATGATATAATTTTATGCAAAACTCCAAAAATGGGCCGGACAAAATTGTTGGCACCCTCAACTTAATATTTGGTTGCACACCCTCTTGAAACAATAACTGAAATCAATCTCTTCATATAACCATCGAAAAGCTTCTTGCAACACTCAACTCTCATCTTTGAAGGGTACCTTCTCCCAACAGCAATTCTGAGATCTCTCCATGTAGCACAGAGGTGGAAATAGTCGGAGACAGATGCAGCTTACAGTTGTAGGCAGAGCTTTAGGCACAGCACAGGCAAACAGGATAGCAGGAATTAGGCAAAAGGCGAAAATGAGAGACAGAGCAAGGGAAAAACACTGTGAGTCAAGCTATAATCTAAGCGGAGTAAATAAACGCTGAGTGACAAGGTAGGGACTACAGCTAAAGCAACTAAACAGTGAACAGGGAGTGAATAAGTAGTGGTGGTGAAATGGGAAACACGTGTGCAATGAGTGCATAATAAGAATTCGGATGCCGGGTTTGGCTGCTGGAACCGCCGGTGGGTGTGACACTCCACACATGTTTAATGGGATTTACATCCAGACTCATTGCTGGCCACTTCAGAACTCTGCTTTGTTTTTTCCTTTCAGGATACATTTTTATGTTTGGGTTCATTATTCAGCTGGAAAACCAGTGATCTAGGACGCAAACCCAGCTTCCTGACACTGGGCACTACATTACAATCTTCAGATTTCATGATGCCCTGCACACAGTCAAAGGCAACCAGTGCCAGAGGCAGCAAAACAACTCCCAACATCGTTGAACATCCACCATATTTGACTGTAAGTACTGTTATTTTCTTTGTGGGCCTCACCCCGTTTTCAGTAAACAGTCGAATAATGCCCTTACCGAAAAGCTATATTTTGGTATTGTTTATCGACAAAATGTTCCAGAAGGATTTTGGCTTACTCACATACATTTTGGTAAACTGCAGTCTAGCTTTTTTATGTCTCTGTGTACTCCTGGGTGTCCTGCCATATTTCATTTCATTCAAATGTCGATAGATAGTTAGCACTGATACACCTTGAGCCTGCAGTACAGCTTAAATTTCTTTGGAACTTGATTGAGGCTGCTTATCCACCATCCAGACTATCCTGGGATGCAACCTTTCAGCTTTTTTTTTATTCCGTGAATGTCCAGGGAGAGTAGCTACAGTGCCATGGGCTCTAAGATTCTTGATTATGTTGCGCACTGTGGACAAAAGAACATCAGAATCTCTGGAGATGAACTTGTAACCACAATGTTGGTTCTCAAGTCTTCAAATATTTCTCTTCTTCTCTTTCTGTTCTCCATTCTTAGTGTGGCACACAGACACACAATGCAAATATCAGTAGTAAATCAGTCAACTTCTCTCCTTTTTATCTGGTTTCAGGTATGCTTTTTATATTGCCCACACCTCTTACTTGCCTGAGGTGAGATTAAATGAGCATCACAAAATCTTGCATGAAAGTGTGTCACATTTGGCTTTTATTCTTTTTTTTCTCTGTTGTTACAGTACACACAAAGGAATACATGTGTATAACAGAACATGTAATTGCAATAAATTTAAAGAAAAGCATCAAGCACATAAAGTAATTATATTTACACTGAAGCTGCACTACATCTGACATAGTGGTTTAATGAGATGAGATTTGTTCCTATTTCCAGAAATGCAACATAGAGCTCAGTAGTACAAACTGGCAGATCTGGAACACACTGGCACAGTTCATAGCCACAGTTCAGACTAATGTGTTTGTATGTGTGCATGCTCGGATTTATAAAAAATCTGATGTAAGCAAGAAACATCACTTGTATTAAGACATCACAGGGATCAATTGACTAGGACCTTCACTAATTAAATCACATAACATATAATTCATTCCAAGTTGACCTTATGTCACCTCTGTGTCACCCAAAAGCATTCAGTGAAATAAAAGTTCACAGTGAAGTAAAATTCCTGTTTAACCACAGTGTGTATTATGCCACAAGTGTCCAAATTTAAAGTTTAAATCAGCCTTACTGTGCTCAAGTTGATGGTTTGCTATGTTTGCCAGTTCCATTGCCAGTTACCTGACCTGCCAATTTTGCTCTGTTTACCTGTATTTAATAAAAACCTGCGATTGTTTCCTACATCTGCCTTGTGCCTATTTAAATGCCGGATGTAACAGAAACATTTTTAACAACACATACATCAGTTATAAGATTAAACCCACCTCCTTGTTTTTACACTTGTTGTCAATTTGATCAACAAAATTACCATACATTCTGTAATTAATCTGTTTCTTTTTAATTTACTTTAGTTAATTTTTTAGTCCCCTTTTCTCTGTCCCAGACATGGTTGTGTTGTTACTGTATGTTGCTCTGGTATGAGTGGATCGGATTTTAAACACTGCATTCTAGCACTGTGCACTTCATTAGACACATCTAGTATATTGCAACACCTTGCCGATGTAAACTCAGAAACAGAAGCTCATTTGTTGTTTATAGTATGTGTTAGTCATCCTGTAATTTCTCATCATTGCTCACAGGAAGCTGTGGTGGATGGAAAATAAAATAAACAGTCAAATAACTAATGGAAATGGCATAAGTTAAGAGCAGAGAAGTTAGGCTAGTAATAACACTAATAGTTTTATCTCAAATACTGCCTGCACACTAAAATTAACACACAGTAAATGACATTTTCTAACTTAAACATCAGTAACATTAAAATATCAATAATTAATATCACTTGATAATTAAAAATAATTCACCTAATTCCAGAATGTGGAACACAAAAGATATAATGTTGTCGTGTTTGATGCAGTCAGTGATAGGATTTTCCTGCAACCCTCTGTAAAGATCAAGTGTTTTGTTTACCAAATTACTTCTGCAAGATCTAGAGTAATGTAATTGTCCAAGAAAAGTTATAATAATAAACTGTACAAAACATAACCTTAGAGAAAACAGGTGAAAAAGTGCTATTTCAACACTATCATACATAAAACAAATCCAGACTAGTTTTCAAAATCAGCCATGAGTACTATATTGTGTACAGTCTCATATAATTAGTGGTTAAAATAAACATGTGGGACTTTTATAAAAAAGCATCAATTTATATGTTGAAGAGCTTTGGACATAGATGCCTCACACATCATATCTTGAAGTAAGAGGATTTTAGCAACCTAAACCCCACAAACAACTCATAAACAGGACAGGACAATGACGTAAGGGAAAAAAAAGATTGCTTATTAAACTAAACAGAAAGACATACCTCTGTTTGAGAGTGTAAAAGAGTAGCAGAAAGAAGATGAGGTGTTCTGGCTTGAACCTTGAGATCAGACTTCTTTTAAGACCCAATTTAGACTGTTCAGCGTGGAAAACGCAACATAAGGAGGGGAAACAATAAAAACCATGGCACTCAAATTTGTAGAAGCTGTGCAAATGCTAACAGCAATGCGATAACAAAAAGATATAAGAAGTTAGTCCTCTAAACTAACTAGTCCTTTTATTAGATTGCCTTCATGCATCTGCATCATATACAGTTGAAAATGTCTTTTCCTGCTGCAGTTTTTAGTTTACTGTATGAAACTATAGATGATGGTGTCATAATTACAGTAAAGGTGCAATTACATATGATAATGAACAATGTGCTCTTTTAGTAATTTATACAGCAACGATCACTTTCACTTTCGCTGCCTTCATCACTCATCCACGTTCATTAGCCACTCACAGCTGTTCCTTGTTTACACTCAAACGTTGCAAAGTAATTCCAGTGCCACACGCTTCACACTAGTCACCGTCATACCTTCTTGCTGCTAATGCTAATGCTAAAACTGCCGCTACTGTTGGTGCTTCCCCAGCTGACTTTGCTAACCCAGCTGATGCCGGCGCTGCTTCCACTTCCCGCCACTGAAGGTCCCCGTCCTCTGATCCCATGGGCCACAAAGACTCACTATTATTCTATCTGTATTTGCTACCTTTAGGCCCAATTACTCATTTATGGTATTAGTTTTCACTGCTATGCAGATAATACACAGCTGTACATATCAACTGATGGCCTCACCTTTTGCCATTCCTCTGTTGATTCTGTTTGCCTCTGTACTGACCTCGGAACGTTTTGACCTGTCTGTTGCCATTTTCATTAAAATACCCTGCAATGCTGCGTTTGAGTCCGCTGTGCTGTTATCTCCGCGTTACATATGCCACACCAGAGTGCAATAAATCCCTCCATCATTTAGTTATTAGGAGCATTATCATCATGGATGAAACCTTACGCTCATAATGATGTCATCTTATAGCCCATGTATGTTGATTTTTGATTGATTTCCCTTCAGTCAAAAAGAACAAGTGGACCCACAACATCAATAAACATGCTCCACTCCATAGCGGAGCTGGCAAAATCCACAATTATTTCATTTTATTTAAGCTTTCATCTGCCTGTAGGCAGAGTTGTAGTTCTCAAACCCACTGTGGTCTACAGCCTTTTTTCCCTGTCTTGACTTGCCAAAGGTCTCAGGTTTCCTGTGTTTTACAATAATGTTTTCTTAAAAGGTCAGCTGGAAGGCCGAATCAGAGGAGCTAACCGGTTTAATTTGTGATCCCTGGAAGGGTGGATCATCATATGATGGGGAAGTTAAACAGAATTAAAAGGCCAATCACTAAATCTACTGGAAAAATGGTGAGTTCTTACACACTTTAATTTTTAGAACACTGTAGAAACATAATGCATTTACAATTACCTATTTGACACAAACAGTACTGTCAAAATTTGGCAGCACGGTAATGGAAGTCAATTTTCCAGATGCTATGCTCAGATCGCTTGAAACAACATTAGGCTCTCAGGAGCGTTCAAGGTAAATGGAACACAAAGCAGAACTCGAACAACAAAATGGAGTTAACTCAAAATTATTTATAATACACATTTACTAAAAGAAGGCAGATAATGATAGCCAAAGATGCACACAAGATGCACATAGACAACCATGCTTCCTGACCAGGAGTAAGTTGGAGATATGATGTCTGACAGCAGTCACCCTGTTGGGGGTAGGTGCAAGAATTTGCTTTAGGTACAAACCGGGCAGGCTGCGATGTACGCCCTTCATATATGCTTTGATGGATGAACACCAAAAGTACCTCTACAGAAGGGTCTTCATGCAGATGGCACCTCAGTGGCTGGCGAACTGGGAACACTGCACCCACTGCAGAACTGGGTACACAGCCAGGATGGGGATCACGTCTTAAGTGGGGGTGTCCGGCAATAATAGGCATTGGGCTTGATGTTTCTGCAACCAGGATGGTAGGTGAGTGTAAAGTTTTATCTGGCAAAGAACAATGCCGTTTGTTGGTGTCTCTCTTATGTCAGCTTGTTTGCCAGGTGTTTACGGTTCCTCACATCATAATTAGCTCCAGTGGTGGTTAATAGCTTTTTACTTTAAAATGGTTGCTCAACCCCTGGCAGAATGCACCATGGAGGGTGGTATAATTCCACCTGGAGTCAGCTAGCATCTAGAGATTCAAATTCTAGAGAATAATTGGCTCGTCTGAATGTTTCGTGTGGTCAAACACACCATAAAACAGACAAAGAAAGTCTGTGTACGAGTCATTCTAGGAATTACCTTTGGCTGTGGCAGCCTCAGCCAACATAAGTCTCAGCCCTACCATGAAATGTACAAAAGATTACATAATCTTCCTGGCAATGGAGGAAAACACGGTAGGGTTGCATTTGAAGACCAGATGACAGGAGAAGTAAGGTCCAGAAACTAGGAATGCAAGAATAATTAAATAAGAAGCAGAGTATCAGCATAATACCAGCTGATGAAAACTAAAGATAGGGTAAATGGTGGATGAACTCTCACACACACGTAGAACAAAATGAAAACAAACAGCAAACTAAGGGGGGGTCGCATAATTTAAAATACTAATAAAGAACCTACCCTCAATCACTCTCCTCCAAATTCACCTCCCAAACCTACTAATGTTCCACTATAAATACTATATACACCACTTGTTACACACACAATGTAAATCAACCTTGGCTCGGTGCCACCAGTTCCATTTAGCATTTACCAATTATACTAAATATTAGTCATGCCTTAACCTTTCCACTCATCCTGAGCCTTTTTTATTCCACAACCACTGACTAAGCCTTTCAGCTACAACTGACAGTTCTTTGACAGCTGTCCTTAGCACATGACCTAGAAGACCAATTTCAATTAGCAGAGATTTGAAGGACTTTGCCACAAAACCCCTAACATCTATCTCTACTGGTCTAATATGTGCCTGCCACCCACACACTTTCACTTCAGCTACTAACTCTGAATATTTTAATTTATTCCTTTCATTAGCTCCCTCAGCTTTATCCTCAAATGGAACTGTCAGCTGTAGTTGTGGAATCTGGTGTTTACATCGACTATTAGCTTCCAGATTTGCGCCTCACTCCAACTAGCAATGTTCACAAAATCAATTATTCTCCTACTACTACCAATCTGGCCTTAGCACCTGATCATGGCTCCATGAGTATCGACGAGTATCGAATAAACTAACCTTGCATGCTGACAAAACATGCTTCAGCTTCCAATTTTTAGCACATAACTTACAGCTTCGATCATGACCTACCCAATGACCAAGGTTTTTGATGTTGAAAGGACATTGTACATTGCCCCCAGTAGGAATTTGTTACAGCTTGCATCCATCATCCACAGCTGTCTCCCGCTGATTCTCCATTTTTCTAACCTGCCCCATTTTTACCATTGCTCTTGTTTTATCAGATCTTCTGCCAGAGTGCTTCCTCTTCCTACTCACGAATAAAACTAGTAAACATGCACTTCCTTTCAAGTGACATAGTCTTATTAATGGTTTTGTACACATCAACTGACCCTAGCCCCGCGCTCCCGCTTTGCACGCCTCTACACTCCAATGCCTTTTTTGAAGACTGTACTGCCTCGTGAGAATTCCACTTCCTCCTAGATTTTGTGACTGCCACTATTATTTTGAATACTTTCGCAACCTGCCTTCACACATTTAAACTCCTTCACCAAACTTGTCAACTTAAATTCTAATGTCCCTTTCCCAAACCATGCCATACTACTTAAACAGCGTGAAACCCCCCTGCCATTTTCTTATCACATTATTTACCAACCTTTCCAAACGTTACACCTCAGTAATTGGTACCTCATAACCTTTCAGTGGCCACCTTATACGCAGAAGCAATCCAAACTGAAAACAGCATTTTCCCTGGCAAACCATGCTATTAACAGCATTCACTTCCAGCAGTCCTTCCTCATTTCAGTAACCTGCTCTTTGTCATTCAATTCTGCACTGTACCACCTACCTAAACTCTTGACTGATTTTTCCAGATGGGTATTACTTTTTTAGTAGATATTATGCATTAACCAAATCTACAAACACAACATGAAGATCTCTTCACTCTTTCTTTGCTAACTGAATATGATGCCAAATCATACTACCACGCTCTAAACAACGAGCATATCCTAAAATCCCTGCCTTCTGCAAAAGGTTTCTTATTAGCACTCAGATATGTAGCCAGTCTCTTTGCACTTTCACTAACACCTATAACGATGGTATAAAAAAAAATGTTGTGAGATGTGGTAGGATCCAACGATGCAGGATAGATGGAATCCCATGATGTAGAGTAATAATTGGAAAATAATATAGAAAAACTAAAAGGGGGAGAAGAGTAGAGCGAAAGGCTTCTAACCACAAAAAAACAAAAAGATGAAATGGCGCACCGCGTGGGTTGCGTCCTGACTGGGACCAATGTGCGAACTGATCATGAGGGGGCACCAAAAAGGCAACGGGGCAGGCATGCAAAGAGCATGATGCATGCAGAGATCATGATTTGGGACGTCTCCCAAGTGGTGAGGCACGGAGATGGAGGTAGTCCGAATGCTAGAGGGCAAGCGTGAGCTCGGGCGTGCATGTGACAAGGATGCCAACGAATCCGGAAGATGCAGAAGCGTCAGAGGGCGAGCATATGAGGTCACGGCACGCTTGTAAAGCGAATGCGAATAAGACACAAAAGGTGTTAGAAAACGAGTATGAACTCCGGCGCTCGAGGAGTGCGAATGTAAATAGATCGCGCTGAGGCGCCAGGGGGTGAGTGTGAGCTCGGGTGCACGTGTGGCGTGATTTAGCTAAGCCGGGGAGCGTTCCATTCAGGGAGTGCAGCCGGCTGGAGTGAGGCTTGTTGAGTGCCGACGGCGGAAGAGCATGAGCTTGGGTGTGCAAGGAGGCGCATGAGTACAGGACAGGAGACCCTCAAAGTGCCCCTAAAACAATAAATACCTCGGGGGTTCCCCTCCATACATGTCCCTTGGTGCTAAAAACTTCAGGACGTTACCCACTAACCTTAAAGGTGCGCGCAAGTGCGAAAGCACGCTAGTGGGTGGGTGCGTGTACCGAACAGAGACGACCTGGCAGCAAACAGAGCTGACACCCGCACCTAAATAGCCAGAGAAGCAGCTGTTTGCAATCAGAATTGGATCACTGGAGATATACCGCCTCACAGATTGCTCCGGTGGAGCAAAAGGTAGGAACCCTAACAAAAACATCAAAAAAGGCAACCTATTAGATTTGTGCCGAGCCAGCTCTTGCATGATGTTTGTATTCTGTGCTGTTATTTTGTTAATAGCCTTGGATAGGTTATGTCTGCGAGGACGATGTGTGCTGGTGAGCCACATCATCATACATGGCTTCCATTTGACCCTTTCCTCATTCAGCAGCAGGCTGCTCAATTACAATTTCCGGAACCTCACCTATAATTACCTTTACTTCAGCTCACTTCTTTGTCTTTGCACTCAACATTGTTTCCTCTGGCTTTGCTTTCTTGGTTTGTTGCTGTTGTTCTGCTCCTTTCATCATGCTTCTGAACTTACCAACCATTTCCAGAGATGCTCCACTTCCCATGAGTCTTCTGATTGACGCATCTGGTAAACCTGCTCTCTATTTCATGGCCACAAACTACATCATTGCATTGTGATCATCATCATCACCTGAAAAGTATTTATAAACAACAAGTGCTTTATATATACTGCTTTGTTTGTCATAGTTGTTGCAAACTATAGCCCCAGTTTCTATGTATAATGAGCATTTATGTTGCTTCCAATGTGGAATAATTAATTTTAATAAGATTAAGATGAAATCTTGTTCTTGTTAGGGTCCCTACCTTTCGCCCCGATGCGTCTCACTGTCCTCGCCGATTGCCATTACAGAGTAATCGGTGAGGCGATTTATAAATAGTCCTTCATTTACAACCAGATTATGAATAGCTGCTTTTCTGGCTATTTAAGTGCTGGTTCTAGTGCTGTCCGTTGCCAGGTCATCTGATTCCACTTACGCACCCGACCACTGATGCGCACGCACATCAAGACACACTGAAAGTTCGCTCAGTCAGTATGGTCAGCTGGTAACGTCCCGGGGCTAACTCTCCTTTTTGAGCTGATGCTCACCCTCTGGTGCTCTGATGTCTTTTCAAGCTGACGTTCGCGCTTTCACCATACACGTGCTTCCAAGCGATTTGGGAGACATCCCAATTCAGCGCTTAATCGCGCGCGCTACATCTCTGTTCCCTGGCACTTCGCCGTTTTCGTGATTTACATTACATTACATTACATTACATTACATTACATTACATTTGGCAGACGCTTTTGTCCAAAGCGACTTACAATAGTTAAGTACA
>JAUZST010012410.1:0-11467 GCA_034779995.1 Parotocinclus haroldoi
GAAATACTTAAAGTAAACTTTTCATATAAATTTTGAACTACTTGCAAAATCGCAATTGCAATATTCTGTGGAATAATCACAATTACTTCATTACTTCATTATGCGCCACACTGCAGGCAGGCCAGTCTATTACCTGCACTCTTTTACTACGAAGCCACACGGCTGTAACTCATGCAGTTTAAGCAGGTCAGCTCTTGCTGACAGGGACACCCCTCAAAAAGGCATCATATGTTGCTCCGATATGTTGCCCCTATATGTATATTTCAGCATTAATGGTGCCTTCACAAATGTGACAAGTTACCCATGCCATGTGCACTAACTCACCACCAGGGGCATGGCAGCAAATTCTGGGCCCTGTACACTCTCAATGTTAGTGGGCCCCTATCCATGCCAGTACAGTAGGAATGTGACCAAAAAAAAAATCAGTATTTCATGGGCCCCTCTCTCTACTCAGGCCCTGGTAATATCCGTTACTGAATGATGTTGGTTTGTAATGTGGTGCCACCTGAGGGATTGAAGTTCATGGGCATTCAGTGTTGGTTTTCAGACTTGCCACTTACTTTTAGAGATCCTCTGCATCTTTTGATGACATTATGGGCTGTAGATAATGCAATCTTTAAATTCCTTGCAATTACATGCTGAGAAATGCTGAATGTTTTGCTAATGAAGATGTTCACAAAGTGGTGAACCTCGCCCCATCCTTGCTTGAGAACGACAGCAAGTGTTTTTTTCTTCAACTTTTCCAGTGTTTTCAAGAGTGTTAAAAGCTGTAATCAAAGCAAAAGGTGCTTACGTTTAGAAAAAATCTAAAATCATGTATATTTTGGTTTGTTTGACACTTTAAAGTTTACTGCATGAATCTTATGTGTTCCTCCATAGTCTGGATGACTTCAGTATTCATTTACAATGTGGGAAAACTTTGTTGCTGGACAGTGAAGATGTATTTCTATTTGTGTGCGGTCTGAAGGCTTAAGGCAGACAGTAGGGTGAGCCCTCTGTGCGTAGTTGAAAGGTGTAGTGAACAGACGGGGCCCGGCTCCCTCAATTAATTGCCTAATTAGGCACTGTGAGGGTGTCCTTCCATCACACTAATAAAAGAGGAAGAACACAGAATGAAGATGTAGTCCAACTATGTACTCCTGTGTGTTTACTAGCTTTCTTTATTGAATCTCAATACTGATATACATTACTGCAAGGTAGGTGTATCTGTTTTGCTAAGCGATTGCCTTATTTTATTACCACACCTGGTCAGCTGATTAACATTGTGACAGCATGATTCTTTGTAGTCTTCTCAAATATCAATAAAGATTGATAAAGATAAAGCTATTTGTTTTTTCTGTGTATAATCCCTCTGGAGATAGGAAAAGCTCAAGTGTTTGTGCCACATGTAATATTTGTTAGACTTAGTAAACAAGTTATAATATAACTTGTTGTAATATAACTTGTTTACAATTGAGAGAGAGAATAGATTGGATAGATAAATTCTATTTTTTAACTACAATTAAATAATGCTTGATACGTTCCCTAGTTTGAAACCAAGAACACATGTATGGCTTTAAATAAAGGACCATTTCTCGTATGTGCATCCATTGTTTGGATTGGATTAACTGTACAGTCTCAGCCGACTCTCGGTCACTTCGATCATCAATCTCCACACAATTCTGTCTTTTATCGATGTGATCCATGAAGTATTTTGGCAGGATAGTGAAGTAGTTTTCCATTGCTTTCTAAACCCCTCCTCATTTATCCAGGCTTGGGACCGGCGTGCAGCTGTTTCCAGTTACACGGCTGGAGTGTTTGTATACACAAAAGTCAATGACAATTTAGAGACATCAGTTAACCTCACACGCATGTCTTTGGACTGTGGGAGGAAACCGGAGTACCCAGAGTCCTAGATCTTTTTTTGGAAGAAAATGATGGCAAAATAACACCTGAAACAATTTATGACTGGTTATTATTTGTGCCAAAACTTATTTTAAGTGTTGTGAAAAGGAATGACAACAATGAAAATGTTCAGTCTTCCAGGAACAGATGTTTAGTAACAAGTGGATTGAAACTGACCACGGATGGTGCCATGGGGGACCTCCACTTGGATCTGGACCAGGGCATCAGTGAGCTCATGGACAGTCTGAAGTGCCACTTGGCAGCATCTGATGGACTAAACTTTAATGTCCCAGAGGTGTTATACTGAATGTAGATCACTGGGGAGGCCAGTCTATGATATCAATTCATCCTTGAAAAATGATTTGCATACTCTTACCACATGAAGCAGGACATTGCCATGCACAGGGAGGAACCCAGGACCCACTGCACCAGCATAGGGTCTGACAATAGGTCCAATGATTGGATATAATAATAGCACTCAGGGTGACATTGTCTAGCCTGTAGAGGTTTGGGCATACTTCCAGGTACATACCTTCTCAGAACATCACTGACTCACCATCAAATTGGTCATGCTGAATGATATTGCAGGAGTCATAAGGTTCTTCATGGCATCTGCAGACCCTGTCATGTCTGTCACATGTGCTCAGGTGAAACCTACTCTCATCTGTGAAAAGCGCTTATGGTGTTCGCTGGCAAAATCCAATCGAACTCTTCAGTGCTGGTCAGTGAGCACAGAATACCACAGGACGTTGCGCCCTTAGGCAACCCTCAACCTGAAGTCTGTTTCTTATTCTTTGTTCAGACACGCTCACACCAGTGGCTTGCTGGAGGTCATTTTGTAGTTTTTTTTGCCAGTGCTCAACCTGTTCCTCTTTACACAAAGGAGCAGATATCTATACTCTTAAGAAAACGTCTGCCATTGGCACATATTGATGTTTTATCTTTTTGGCATTGACACGTATTAATGAGGCATCCTGCATGGTACTAGTAGTGATGCTGACCCTAGCGAACTGCAAAACTAGTGATAAATCATCCAGAGTATGTCAATAGCCTCCACCTATTAAACAACTGGTTTTGAGAGTCACCCGATTGTTGCTCCTCTAGTGCACGTTGTTAAGTTTATTAACATCAAAGTAGCTGAAACTAATTAACAACACTCCTATAACTAACTGACCAGATCAACATCGCTGAGTTATGCTATAACTCTGCGCTGCTACTGTTGCTATAAAAGTGTTCCTGTAATTTTTTGAGCAGTGAAATTTAAATTCATATCTTCATTGCTAAGTAGTGAACAGAATTCAAGAGTTGAGCTGCTTTAAACTCTCTGATTCTATCACATGGCTGTGCACAGAGCTATCAAACACCAACTTGTGGGTCTGCCCTCAGGCTTTCCTGTTTCATTCTTTTTCTGTGACTTTCTCAGCTAAAGTCTTGGTTGAACTCTCCAGCCAAAAGAGTTTGAATACATCTAAACAAAAACTATTAAACTTTTTAAATACACAGTATCAACGGTAGAAGGCATGGAGAAGAAGATCTAGGTAGGCTGAAATTCTGGGAATATTCAAAAGGATCCACAAATAGGACTGCCTTACAAAGAATCTTAAGTCTACCTATTTCCTGCATTGTCATAAAACCCTTGACCATGATAGCTAACAGTTGTAAAACTCATTACATGTTATATGTACTTGAAACTTTGGGCACCCTCTCAAATTAGGTTTTGTTGAAATTCATGTTTCCTATGTGAAAATAAGTCTACAAACCTTTACAAAACTTTGTGTACTGGCATTGATAAATTTGACCAGTCTTCCTTAGAAAACCAATGCAGTTCAAAAATAGTTTTAAGGTTGACTTGCAGAGTGTATGCGATATATTAATATTTATGCATTGTTATTAATAAAATATTTGGTAATGGAAAGGTCATTCTTAATTTTATTGTAAATGATCTGTTTTGTTTCTGAGTTTAGTTGTTTTATCCCCAAAATTTTGTTCAATTCTTGTATTCTGCACCAGAATGCAGCTGGCTTGTATAGGTGTTTTTTATGTTTAAGACTTTTTATGGCTTTGAGATCACATTTTCTTTCCATTTTATAGTAGACCAGTGCATCACTTCCTTCATACCAGCTAAACTTTCTAGCAGCTACTTGGCAGGATTTAGCTTGACCAGCTTATCTCAGTAAGTATTGTAAGGCTTCCCAATATTTATTCAGTAAACCTTCACAACTCCTGTGACTTGGAGGTAACAGCCAGGTTGGTCTAGGTTGCAACATGAATATCAGGTGGTGAAGCCCTTGGATTGTTGCCCTAAGCAGGGTGCAGTTGTGCATCCAGTGAATGCATATGTAGGCTCTGAACCCTCCTAGAATTCAGAGCAGAATAACCTGGGTCAAAATGGAAGTAACCTGAACTAACGTCCATTTCCTAATGACAGAAAACAGTGGAAATTGCAAGCAGGAAGTGTTTTGAATTATTTGAGAGTAATTATTTTTATCTTTAGATTCTCGCTGAGCTGCTTTTTGGAGACCATTACTGTGATAGGTGCAATATACAGTACTGAGAGGCTTGAATGGTCACCGAATTTATGTCACACTTCAATTGTCTACACAAATGGGTATAAGTATTAACCCTAAAGAATTAACTAATATGTATTTTGAAATGGCACACAAGCTTTTGTACATGGCAGTTTTCTTTTATTAAGAATTCTAATACAGTAAATTTTAGTCCTCAACAAAATTTTGACTACAAAGATTTGTTTCGGCTCTCGACATGTGCTTGGTACTCTACCTACTTGCTTAAACCTGTATATGTCTTTCCATGTGACTCTTTACAGCTAAAACTAGATTCATAATTTATGTTTCACGGTTCATGTTTCAGCCCGCAGTGATTCAGTGGTTATGTCTCATATTAACTCTAACTCAGTGTGGATCTGTGCTGTTTTTCTCTTTATTTTTGGGGCCTTCACAGGGGCTTGGTCAGTAGCACTGACCCCTCACATCAAGAAGGTTCTAAGTACAATCCCAGGGTGGAGCAGTCTGGGTCCTTTCTGTGTGGAGTCTGCATGTACTCTCCATGTCCTCTGCGTTTTCTTAAATAAAAAAATGTCAAACATTTCATTTGACCAGGCTTACTTAATATAGTACAACCCCTGGCAAAAATGATGGAATCACCGCTCTTGGAGGAAGATTGCCTAAATGAAATGGGATTTACATACAGAAATGCCAGTCATTGATGATATGGGGCTACATGTTAGGTAAAGACATGGGGGAGATGACAGTTATTACATCTTCAATAAATGTCCAAAGTCTATATTGAAATTTTTGACCTTCTTTTTTCATACAATAATGCATCTTGCCATAGGGCAAAGGACGTGAAAACTTACCTTCAAGAAGGACTTATAAAGTTAATGGCATGGCCTGCAAATAGTCCAGATCTCAATCCAGTTGAGAGCCATGGCTCTACAATGACTGTCACATGATTACTAACATTCCCCAGTGTACTTATGGACATACACATGACTGTATAGTGTAATGACGTGCAATTCCCATGAGTTCTGTGTCTATGTGTGTGTGTGTGTGTTTGTATGTGTGAATTTAGGAAAGCAAAGCTTAACTGAAGTTCCCTTGAGAGATTTTTCAGGAAGTGAGAAAAATTTAGTTTTATGTGGGTTTGTGCATATGCAAAAGAGTGATGTGTGTGAATGTGTTTGTATGTGTGTGTGATCATGTGCAGCTGTCAGGCCCTGGGGACTTGAGTAAGGAGCGGAGAGACTGTGTACAGAATAGAGGGATGAAGATTTGAGAGGTGGAGCCACTCGGCTGCACACCGTTCAAATCATGTCTATTCATAGGCAGACGTATCATTCCTTCATCAGCATGCAGCACAAAACAACAGATGAGAAACCACCTGGGGCCTCAAATAAATCCCAGATTTTTGCATTGCTAAAAATGAGCAATAAAGAGAATTCAGACAGAGAAAGATAATAGGGAATAATGTTAAAGTGCCGAAATGTCTTCTTCCTTCAATAAGTGCTGCAATTGTGGCATACATCTAATTCATCTACTTTTAGCAGGAATTTTTGGATGCACTTGAGAATTGAATAGATTTATTTCACACCTATATAGTTAGATATAGATATACCATAGCTAGAAATATTAGGAATAGTTGGAATTTAGTCTGTTTTCACAGACTGCATTTCCAAACCCATGTATGCATTAGTGTCCAAGAAAGAGCAAACAGAGGGAGGAAGCTAAAGAGCTTTGCAGAGCTGCTAAGAAGCAATAGCTGGCTCAGAGGTCATTACAGGTTCTGTGAGAAAATTATATTGCGCTGTTTGATTGATTGATTGATTGAGGGATAGAGAATTGTTTGGTGTAATAGGTTAGGCGTGTTAGGTATAAAAGCTCAGTTTGCCTGGTCTAATTTTCTGGAAGTCATTGATTATATGATCAATGTTTAGAATATAGAGTAGCAACTTGGCGGTAAATAAATCCAATTTGGTAGATTAAACATTTGGTATAAAGCAACCAAACATAGTAGCTAGCTTGTGGAATGGAGCAGCCATTTAGGATAAGCACACGTGGCATATGGTTATGTGTGGCAACTGATCCGATATGCCATATGTCTTCAGTAATAGCTAAGTCAGAGGGAGGCAGACTCCACCTCTCTCTGTCTCTTATATTCCAAGGTCTGAATTATAATGAGTCCTCAAGTAACTCACTAGTGGTACCACACAACCACGGGTGCCAACTGCTTTCTGCTCATGTGCCACAGAGTTGTGGCTGAAATGGTTTGCTGTGTGATGGCCTTGTGAGTATGCCCTGCACCCCAATACCCCCACAGGCAGCAGGCAGAACTTCAATGTGTTTGCAGCAAGCTCTGAATCATGGTTGAATGATACAAAAATAACCCCACACCAGGACAAAGAAAGGCACCAAGTAAGGCAGTACAGCATTCAGAATGATCCTACTGAGAAAAGGTGGTTTAGCAAACAGCTTAGGAAACAGATGGTGGATATTTTGCATTCATCAGGGAGGCAGAGAGAGTAGTGTTTAGAAAGAGTAGAGTATATTGATTACTGTCCTACATGTGATTCCCAGCCCCCATAAAAGCCCAGCATGAGTCACTTCAGATAAACACTGCTTTGTTTGCTGTTAACAATGCACTAAGTAATACCTTCTTTTTATTAGTTGTATTTTTTCACAGGTTACTTAAGAATTGCCTCTCTGACCTTAACCAGATTTTTGTACTTCCTGGGCTGAAAGATTGTTTTTGTATGCGACTCCACATTAATTAAAAATTATTTGTTAAATAAATTATTATATAGTGGATACCTTAACATGTTGCCTTATTCTTTTGTAGTCTGTTCACAGTTTGCAAAAGGAGTCTACGCCATCATTGGTGTGTATGACAGGAAGACGGTGAGCATGCTGATGTCATTTTGTGGAGCACTACACGTCTGCTTTGTGACTCCCAGCTTCCCCATTGAGAACTCCAACCAGTTTGTTATACAGTTGAGGCCTGAACTACAGGAGGCTTTGGTCGGGGTCATTGAGCACTACAAATGGACAAAGTTTCTGTACATGTACAGCTCTGACTCAGGTGAGCATGGAGAATTGGTTTTGGTTTTGTGGATTTGCATCTAATAAAGACTTCTACTACTGCTACTACTTCTATTACTACTGCTACTACTAGTACTGCTACTACTACTAATAATAATAATATTTGCATCAGTATTTTGCTACATAAACACTCACATTTATACACAAAGACATACACAGAAACACACAATTTCACAAATGCTACAACCTATAATAGACAAAAGGCCTCTCTCACAATGCCTAGTCCCAGTGTTCAGTAGAGTCCACTATTACAAGAACGCTGAACAGGAGTGGTGTCTTTGACAGGGTTGTATGGAGAAAGTCACTGTTCTACAAAATTATATAATCCATAGTACTCCAGTGCGAGGTGTGGTAATTGGTAGTGCATTTTTGTAAGGTAATTAGGGACAGATGGTACCACATTCCCCCATAAGAAGAGTGTAGTGTAAGATTAATAGGTCAGAGGTAAATTTGTTTTTCTTAGGCACAGATTTCAGTGTAACTGGCTTTCGTTTTTATTTCTTTTGTTTCTTTTGTTTAACGTGCAAAACGCTACTTATTTGTTAGCGTATGGGCCTGCAACGAGTCGTTTGTGTGAGGAAATCCACCAGCATCTCAAGTTGAAGCTGTTTTTTATGGAGGAATGGTGACACTGATGTGCACTGACCAACGGTTATTGCTGTACAAGGATATCACATCTGATATACTGAAATCAAAGGTTTACATGCGTGAGTCACTTACTCAGGTATTTGATCAATTTAATATTTGATCATTTTCCTCAAGAAGTAAACGACAAGTATAATATTTAATATTTTGCTTCATTTGTTTAACTGCATTCTTGTTATCCCTGTTTTGAATTTGAAAATCTGATGATGTTTTAGATCACATTTCTGCAAAAAATGTTCCATATTCTAACAGTTAACAAATGACTTTACTTTTTACTATAGTGATATACTGGGAAATGTTTGTATGTTGCTTCCAAGCAGTCAGCTCAGACGTCAACAATAATTTAGTGAGTTAAGTTGTAGAATCAGGTTCATCTGACAGATCATGTCATATAGTTTACAACCATATGCATTTGACTATAGATCCCATAAATAATCACAATTCTATTTTGAAATAGTGAAGATCTCAAAGAGTAAGAACCTTTTAAAATGGTTAATTTTTCAAAACAGTTTTTTTCAGGCACAGGCGTGTCTCACCGGGGCAGGTGTAGACACCTGGCTGGTTGAGGTTGAGGAGTATCAGTGTTTTTTTTTTAAAGTAAGATTTTGGAAAAACGTTTCTGGAAACTTCTGCTGGCCATGGCTCGTGAAGTTTTTTACGCTTTACCGTATTGATGAGAAAAGTGAGCAATAGATAAAAATCTAAATGTACATGGTTAGAAAAGTGAAGTGAAAAGAAAAATATTTAGAGACATATTTTGATTTGATTATGAACATTAGTCTGTTTTGATAGGTCTTGGTCTCATCTGACCATGTAATCTTTGTTTTAGCATCGTAAGCACATACAAGACTCAGTGTAAGTAGAGTAATAAAAAAATAAAGGAAAGCTTTGTGCAAAGCTTGTGAAATTGCTGCTATATGCAAAGACTGACCAGTCTGTCAGGTACATCCTCCAAAGTTAGATTGGAGGGATGACCCTCTTTAGTCAAACTGTTGGCAATGCCATACAGTTTCCACTTCTTAGTAATGCTCTGAATGGTTCTTTAAGGGAAAGGTAAAGCCTCTTTTTATATCCTACTCCTAACACACTTTTCTCAGGAAGGTGTGTAAATAATGGACGAGAACTTGCGAACATACCCAGGACAATGTCTTTGATCCATCCTCCTCCCAGTCCTTGACGACAGGAGTCCAGGAAATGGCAGAATACATGGACAGCATCTGCCTTGATAGCAGTGGGAGCTTGGCAAAATCTAAGGCTATGTCCAGCAAACTTGGAGCAATAGATTCTAGGAGCGCTAAATGGACAGAAAGTGAAATGTACAACAATTTATTGGTAATATATATCTTAAAGTCACATTACGCTTGAGATACATCCTGTAGACTGCAGACCCTCTGCTCTGGATTGGAAATCTGGAATGTGCCTGTACATGATTGATCTTCTGATGCACCTTCTCCCACACATCCTCACTGTACCAGATCAAATTAGCCACTGCAGGGACATTGGAATCAGACATATGTCCTGCAATCAGACAAAATCAGCCTCGGGGTTGCTGACGTTACAGAACACTTGTACAGCATCAGACACCTTTAGGCCATCAGAGGGTGTGACCAGTCAGGATAGACATGACCACAACTATATGAGCCCAGTCAGGTCTTGGCAAGGAGTTGGAGAAATATATGCGAGCATTTGAAACCCTGACTGTCCTCAGGATTTCCTTCATACTTCACAGTTAATTCAATTTTAAATGGGAAGTGTTGTGCCTGCAAGAACATTGCCTGAGAAAGTGGCAAGCTGCTGTTGTTATTCCAAGAAATGCTGATCATGTGCAGAGACTGGGTTTGTATGCATGCATGCATGTGTATGCAAAGGATTCTGGGATATGGCGATGAGGATGGGGCTGGAATGAATGAAGCTTTATCTATATTACTGTTGCTGTTTAATTGAGCAGTATACAGTCACTAGCTATTTAAAAAATATTGAAAAAAATATATAGTGGGTACAGAAAATATTCGGACTCCTTTACATTTCTAAATGTCTAACTCTGTTTCATTGCAGCCATTTGCTAAAATAAAAAAGTTCATTTTATTATTTATCATTACTGTACAGTCAGCATCCCATCTTGACAGAAAAAACAGACTAATTTATTAAAAAAGAAAAACTGAAATATCGCATGGTCATAAGTCTTCAGACCCTTTGTTGTGACACTCATATTCTCATAAGCTGTCATTTTCTTCGTATTCTTATTGAGATGGTTCTACTCCTTCATTGGAGTCCAGCTGTGTTTAATTGGACTTGTTTAGGAAATACACAAATCTGTCTATATAAGACCTCACAGATTAAAGTGCATGTCAATGCAAGTTAGAATCATGACCTCATGAACTCCCCAAGGAGCTCAGAGACAGAATTGTGGCAAGGCACATATTTTGCCATGGTTACAAAAAAATTCTGCAGCACTCAAGGTTCCTAAGAGCACAGTGGCCTTGATACTCCTTAAATGGAAGAAATTTGGGATGACCAGAACTCTTCCTAGAGCTGCTCGTCCTGTCCAGCCAAACTGAGCAATCGTGATGTGAGCCTTGGTGAGAGAAGTAAAGAAGAACCCAAAGATCACTGTGGCTGAGCTCCAGAGATGCAGTAGGGAGATGGGAAAAAATTCCACAAAGTCAGCTATTACTGCAGCCCTGCATCAGTCGGGGCTTTAAGGCAGAGTGGCCTGACATAAGATTCTCCTCAGTGCAAGACATATGAAACCCTGCATAGAGTTTCTCAAAAATGAGAAATAAGATTCTCTGGTCTGATGAGACGAAGACTGAACTTTTTAGCATTAATTCTAAGTGGTATGTGTGGAGAAAACCAGGCACTGCGCATCACCTGAACACCATGGAATGTTTTTCAGCTGCAGGAACAGGACGACCGGTTGGAAAGATGAATGCGGCAAAGTACAGAGTGCTCAGGACCTCAGACTTAGGTGAAGGATTACCTTCCAACAAGACAATGATCCTAAGCACACAGTTAAAATAACAAAGGAGTGACTTTGGAACAACCGGGTGACCATTCTTGACTGGCCCAGCCAGAGCCCCGACCTAAACCCAATTGAGCATCTCTGGAGAGACCTGAAAATGTCTGTCTACCAACGTTCACCATCCAACCTTATGGAACTGGAGAGGATCTGCAAAGAAGAATGGCAGAAAATCTCCAAATCAAGGTGTGAAAAACTTGTTGCATCATTCCCAAGAAGACTCACGACTGTACTAACTCAAAAAGCGGCTTCTACTAAATACTGAGCAAAGGGTCTGAATACTTATGACCAGGTGATATTTCAG
>JAUZST010012411.1:0-11467 GCA_034779995.1 Parotocinclus haroldoi
CATTTACGTTTTTTTTTTTTTAACCAGTTTGGATTTTGGGATTTTTTTATTTGTTTATATATATATATTTTTTTTTTTTTTTTTTTTTTTTTTAATGTCTGCCAGAGCGTCAATCGGTTGTGAATGAAAATGCAAATGCTTAAATTGTCCGGCAGTCCAGTAGGTCAGTGGCTCCCATTTTCATTTTCTTGGCGCCCAACCTATGAGTATCTAAGAAAAGCTGCGGCTCTTCATCTCATGCCAACACAATAAAAGAATAAAGCGATTCACTACAAATCTTATTGGGCATTTTTCCATTTCTTATATTTCTTATGGGTTCCCCGCCCCTTTTTTCCAGTGAGTGCACCATTTTAATTTTACGCTTTAAATGCATCTCGACTGGTCGACGCCCCTCAAGGTTGGGGATTTGTTTCATTGCTAATAAAGCACGTGACCATAAGATGTTTTTCTTCGTTTCCATTTGTATTAGTTACGGCTTTAGGCGCGAGGTAAAAAGCGTCCATCGTCTCCGTGCTCGAGATCAGCCGACGCCCGCAGCTCCGGTGCCGACTCGGATTGGTACGATATTAAATCGCTTATGATCAGAGGCAGGAACCTACCTGTATCGGTCAGGAGTTTGGTAGCTTCCAGAACCTTCTCGGTGTAAACTCCAGGCTCGTAGTTGTCCATCTCCGAGGTGACGACGTGGACGACGCGGGCGGCTCGGCCCCTGATGGCCCCGGCGGTGCGGTCCAGACCGTCCACGTCCCTCTCCTGCAGCGCGATCACGCATTTGTTCACGTCCTCCAGGATGTGGTTCTCTAAACCGCAAACAAAGTCATCAGGGATTGGAGCGAACTCTACGTTAACCTCAAGCCTTTTTATTGGCATTTTTACAAAATAAAAATTAAAAAGAAAAAAAAAAAAAGTGCCATGATGTGTTGTTACACCCCTAGCAACAAGTCCCACCCCGAGCCTTTACGCTAATATCCGTCCGTCCGTTATCTTCTGCCAGTGCCCACCCAGAAACTCTGGGAGCAAAGGGCAGGGACAACCCTAGACGGGGCGTGCACACACACACACACACACACACACACACACACACACACACACACACACTTCAGCCCCATGCAGTTCCGGTATGCCTCGTGACAATTAAGGTGCCTTTGAGTTCCATTTCTAGTTTGATTTCAATGTTATTCGGTGCAGCGTCGTTACATTTATTTACATTCATGTCATTTAGCAGACGTCCTTATCCAGAGCGACTTACAATACATACAGTCTTACAATCCAAGCTATGGTGGGTTAAGGGCCTTGCTCAGGGACCCAACTGTGGCAGCTTGCCAGAGGTGGGATCTGAACCCTGCACCTTCTGGTCCATAGTCCAGTACCTCAACCACTAACTTGTAAGTCACTGTGGATAAAGGGGTCAGCTAAACGACAAAAATGTAAATAAAAGTTATTATTATTTGAAGGCCGTATGTAAAAAGTCCTAATAATGAAAACTCAGTGAGCACAATCGCAAAGAATGAAGAGACATCTTGGGCTTCTTCAGCCTCCATAACCCCATTTCTCTCTCTCTCTCTCTCACACACACACACACACACACACACACACACACACACACACACACACACACACACACACACAGATATCTAACACTACACTGAGCATCAATTGCTTCTGTCTAGCCCAGCAGAAGCGTGAACACAGTACGAGTGGTATTATTCAGAGCCGCGGCAAAAGAAATTATAGGCCAACTCCATCCAGTTAATTGCACTTAAAAGCCGCTTCTCGAAGACGTAAAAGTCCTCCATTGTGCCGCGGTGTCACTAAAACCATTTCTACTACAGCAAGAAACGAAAGGTCAGCGCCGGCCAACACCAGCGATGGTTTAAGTCTAGGGTGCGTGTCGTGAGGGCTTGATTACGGCTTCGCTGCACCAAAAAAAAAAAAAAAAAAGAAAGAAAGAAAAAGAAAAACAATAAGTGGAGTGGAACCATTAGATCTGGTAGCTGTATGTTACAAATAACAGCTCGACGGTGTTTATCACCGCGTTTGGTCATCCTGACATCTAATAAGCCCGACTTGCACCTTCTTTTATCTTGAATATAAACGGGCGTCCCGAGACAGAGGGTTGGGTCCCAGGGCGGGGCGGCCTGGGTCCTTTCTGTGTGGGGTCTGCATGTCCTCCCCGTGGCTGCGTGGGTTTACTCCGGGTACTCCGGTTTCCTCCCACAGTCCAAACACATGCGTGTTAGTCACGCACCAAGGACCACTTTTAGAGACACCCATTAACCCGTGTGTCTCCTACGATGGACTGGCGCACAGTCTAGGGTTGCTCCTGCCCTTGCGCCCTGAGGGCCGCGACCCAGTGTAGACTGAGCGAACTAAATGAATGAATGAATTGCTGCTATCAAACCAGGCTTGCTCATTTTGGGATCGAGTTTACAGAGGTTACATCTGATCAACGTCCGTGGTCTTAAGAAAACAAGATTTAATTCCCTTCCGAATGATGCAAAACAAGCACGAGTGTCGCCCGCTGACAGCCGACTTTTCTTTTCTTTACCAGCAAGTGTTTAGCTTTATAAAAGATAAATTACTGTAGCAGTACTGTACTAAACTTAATGTAAAAAAAAATTATGGGCATATTACGTACACACCCCATGACTACGGGTGCCTGCGCAGGGTCAACAAGCAAAAAAATAAATAAATAAATAAATAATCAAGTTAAAAAGGAAAAAAAAAAAAATTTTATTGGAATTTTATCCCGTTCCCTTTGGCAGTCCCTGCTGTTTACATTTTATTTAGGCCCCTGATGACGTCCTGCCTTATCACAAGGCTTCTCATTTAGTAGGAGATTAAATTCCCCAGCTTATCTTAGAGATCCAACATGGACTAAAGACGCATATATGAGCACCTACAAATGTTTTTTTTTTTTTTTTTCTTCGAGGTGAGCACTGATGACTGATGAGAAAGCTGGGCGCCACGCTGGCCAACACCAGGTGAACCCAATGTCAGGGTCTCCGGGCGTCAGCCATTATTACCAAAATCCAGCAGAGAGGAACGTCGTGACACAGAAACGAGGGAGAAGAACACAGCTCAACCCCTTCCCCTGAAGGCCAAGGTTCGAATTCCTGTCCAGCCTATGACGCTAACGTTAGGTGGTGCATTTACAGAACGTCATGACGGACTCCGTTTGAGCCCAGAGACTCTGACCGGGGGGTGGGGGGGGGGGGTTTGAAGCCACGCCATAGATCAGTAAAAAGCTGCAGTAATGAGCTGCAAAACGCTGCTCGTTAGAAAGTCGCCGTTTCCATAGCACGTTCACAGCGGCGCGTTTTCTCAATGCAGCCTGACACAGCACTAACGGAGCAAGGCCAGGGTGACAGTGGCAAGAAAAAACTCTAAATGCGAGGTTAGTTTATGTCTCTAAACCAAGTAACTTATTAAAAAAAAAAAAAAAAAAAGGAAATGGTTTACAATACATGAGACACCATATGATATAAATATAATAAAATAGCAGTGGTTAAAAAATAAACAGAAATTAAAAGGAAACATTAAGAAAAAAATATAAAAGCCTTAAATAAAAGTGATATAAATAGAAACAAAACGGAAAATAAACCTGAAATATTATATACTATACAGTACATAAACAGAACAAAGACAAAAAGGAGAAACTAATACTGCGTATCAGAACAATATAAACAAAAAATATTTAAAGAAAATCTAACAATTAACAGAAAGGAAAATGCAACCAAACAAAATACTGTATACAAAAAAACAGCTATAAACAGCTAAAATAAAAATATACATTCGATACGCATGCAAAACGGTGTATAGCTAGAATAAAAAAGCGATTAAAAAATAATTTAAATATTTAAAATAATTTCAATTAAGGTAAAATGAAAATAAAAGGGAAAAGTTAAATAAAATGAAATATTAAATACAAAGAAGATATTCATTGGGAATATAAAAGGGCTGCAAAAAAGAGGGTAGTAAAAATGAAAAACCAACAAATTATAGAAAAAAGTACGCAAAGCAAAATAAAATACAAAATCGAATAAATGTCAAAAAAAAAAAAAAACTAAATATCTCCTAATATTTGTAAAAAAAAAAAAAAAAAAAAAAATGCATATGAGTAAAATAAAAACCGTAAAATAGTACATCTAATCTAATAAACAAATCAATCGAATAAAATGTGTATGGACTGCTCCTGTGGGCTTACCCGACACCGACAGGAAGTCGTCGATGGAAGTGATGTCATCCACGGCGTCGGTGAGCACACGCACCTGCTTCTCCCACTGCTCTTTGAACTGATCCATGTTATCTTGGGCCACCTTGCTGTTGGGCTTGGCAGCCAGAGCCAGCGCTGCGTTAATCACCTGCAATTGCCAATTAAGAGCAATTACGTTGCCATTAGGGAGGAATAAAAAAGTGGTAGTGAATAGCATTTTACGCTGGCTGCCGTCGATCTGTTTTGCCCTCTATGTAAAAGATTCATTCATTGTTAGGGAGCTTTTTTTAAGACCCCAGAAAAAAAAAAAGGGGGGGGGGGGGGGTTAAGGAAATCAAAGAGGAAAGACGAACGGCAGTAATTAGTTTGGACATGAAAGGGCGCGAGGGGAAGGGGTTACCTGAGGGCACAGGGTCTCTAGCTGCATAGCGGCCATGCGCACCAGCTTCACGCCCTCTTCGTTGTTGGAGATGGAACATGCCAAGTTGGCCACCTGAAACAGAGAGGGTGGCGTTAGGGAAGAGCTGCAGCTGTAAGATTCAGTCAGAGCGTACATGGGGGTTAGACGCCAATCCAAGACATGAGCCCGGCTTCCTGCTCCCTTTTTGGAGAGCACTCTGTTTCCTATAATTCACACGGCTGAATGGCTGGCAATTCCAGGAAGATTCAATCGCTGCTCGTGCCACACAGCTGCTACGCTGGTCAAGTGAGAGAGAGGGGGAGAGAGAGAGAGAGAGAGAGAGAGAGAGAGAGAGAGAGACACAGAGGCGAGCGTAGAGAGAGCGAGAGAAAGAGCGCAGAGAGAGCGAGAGAAAGAGCGCAGAGAGACAGAAAGCTAAGGGAGAGAGAGATGAGAGGGAGTAGAAAGACGAGAGAGAGAGACCAGTGAGAGTGTCTGAGAGAGAGAGAGAGAGAGAGAGAGAGAGAGAGAGAGAAAGCTAAGGGAGAGAGAGAGAGATTAGAGGGAGTAGAAAGAGGAGAGAGACCAGAGAGAGAGACCAGTGAGAGAGAGAGAGAGACCAGTGAGAGAGAGAGAGACCAGTGAGAGAGAGAGAGTGCAGAGAGAGAGAGAGAGAGAGAGAGAGCTAAAGGAGAGAGAGATTCGAGGGAGAGAGAGAGACCAGTGAGAGAGAGAGAGACCAGTGAGAGAAAGAGAGTGCAGAGAGAGAGAGAGAGAGAGAGAGAGAGAGAGAGAGCTAAAGGAGAGAGAGAGATTAGAGGGAGTAGAAAGAGGAGAGAGGGAGAGTGTCGAGTGAATATTCCGGTCACTTTCCAAAAGCCGACAGAAGGAGCGCTGAGGCAAGCAGGAGCTGTTCCCGCTGGCAGCGTTTATTATGCGAGAGTAAATTCTCTTGCGTAACCTCTCGCGTTCAGAACGTACGCAGGTTTTCCAATCGGGATTTGAATGCTTGCATTAATAATGATTGGCATTTCTTGAGCTGGAGGGTTTGTGCATAATGAATGGATTACTCATACGATTAAGAAGCTCTTTAGACAGAGCCGTCTCCGTCACCTTAACACTAAATCCATATTGATTGAGACCTAGCATCAAGTTTCTTCAGCATTAATTATTCTGCCAACGAGCACGCTTCAGACTACCAGAGGCTTTCCAGAACCGCCACGCTGCACTTCCATAAGCCGGCTCGATTAACGTCAACGGCTTGGCGTAAGATCCTGAACAAGCGGTTCAGATGATGGCTTAACGGACCACAAAGTCCAGGGTCGAAGGCCCCAGCACCGACAACCGTGTCCTTCATCCTCAAGCCCTCAAAACTCAAGACTGTGTCGCGTCAAGTTCGGAAAATGCAGGGTAGATTAATTTCTAGAGCCCCTTTGACTACAGAACATGAGCAGCTTTACAATGTTACATCAGCCATTTAGAATGTTTAGATTATTATCGAGGAAATCCTAAACTGAGCAAGCCTAGGGCAACAGTGGCTAGGAAAGGCTCCCTAAACGTCATAAGGAAGAACCTTTGGAGGACCAAGACTCAAAAAAAATGCCTCAACCTGCTTGCGTGGCTCAGATGATGAATGTAAGAACAGAACTAAGTAAAGTAAATAATACATAAATAAAATTAACAAATAGGCATGTCGGCATTATTTTGCCTGAAACACAGAGCGAAAAGAACAAGGCGAACTGTGATGCTGCGTAAAATGTCCAAATCGATGCCCGTTCTAACTCCTGAGTCGATCAGACTGACCAATCAGAGCTCGGTTACCGGGCAGAACAGCTCATCCCGCTAGTAGAAGAGCAACAAGAGCTTATCGGATGAGACGAGCGGCGATGGCATGCGACTCTTAAAAACACGGAGATTAAAAGAAACCTGTGGTTTTATGTATAAGCTGAAAGGCTGGAGAATGATGGTGATAAAGCTCACAGTGACCGGAAAGAAATGTTTTTGGGATTGGCCTTTCAACTTCATTTAATAATGCTTAATTTCAGAGGACGTTATGATGGAACTGATACTTCTGCATCGATAGACAGCGTTAGAGAAAGTGCAGAAGAACCAGAGTGGACAGGAGAACCAGTGTGAACCAGTTTTAAGGTTATAGGTTAGAGAGAATATACAGGTAAACAAAGGGGTACTACTTACAATAGGACAGGTACATAGATTTAGACACACCGTTGACAGTTTGGTGCAAAAGCAGTGGAAAGTCAAACGCAAAAAAACAATTCAAAACAAAAAAACAAACAAAAAAAAAAAAGAGCTTAAACTTGAACAAAAAGTCTCCAAACACATCAACAGTCTCTAGAAAAACCGTGAACCAACGGGCTGACGATTTGAAACCATTTCAACTTCTCAACAGAAAGCAGAAAAGCGATCAGAGATCGATCAGTAGCGATTCAAACCGATTTTTGTTTTAGCTCGTGTCCAAGGGGTTTGTAATCAAAACAAAAAAAAACCAGGTTTTAAGAACAGCTGCGTTCAATACCGGCGCATTGTATTCACGTGTTTAAAACAGATGAGGCGCAGAGCGGCGGGAGGATGATGGGAAACGGATGATAACTGATCAGGCTACAGTAAAAACGTAAATGATTAACAATCCCCATTTAAGGCGTTTAATTATTAAGGGAAGACCCGGTCAGCGCGGGCTGTGGCGCACTGCGCATTCTGTGAAGCGCTAACCCAGGAGCGCGCAGCACTTGAAACTCCATTTGCCTTCGCAGAAAGTCGAGCTGCTTGAATTTGCGTTAGTGTGTCACAGATAAGAAATGGCTTTCAGCACAAGTGCATCTAATCCCATAACAGCTGAAGTATTGCAAATCCCATAAAACCCCAGCGTTTGTTGTGCTGAATGCCAAACCTGGACACTTCCACATCTTTGTACGCTTTGAAAGCTTTAATTTTTTTTCCCCCTGCTCAGATTAGGGTAAAAAAAAAAATACAATAAAAAAAAATTACATTTGGGCTTTTGTGTTTGTTGATATAATCGGGAATCCGCCAAGTTTGGGACAGCAGGCTCGGTAAGCTTTGTAATGCAAATAAAAACCCATCCAAGCCTTTATACTAAAAGATTCCAAAACAGAACGGGCCTCGGACGCTTTTGGCACGCTCCAACGGTCAATATACGAAAATCTCAAGAATGAGGGGGGATCAAATCTGTATGAACGCGAGTTTGGGCCTGTTCCACCATGTCCTAAGATCTGGTAACCGTGAGAATTCGAACCTCAGTTTCCTGTTCTTATCTTTACATTTAGCAGACATCCTTATCCAGAGCGACTTACAACTCATACAGTCTTACAATCCAAGCCATTGTGGGTTAAGGGCCTTGCTCAGGGACCCGACTTTGGTGGGATTTAAACCCTGGACCTTCTGGTCCATAGTCCAGTACCTTAACCGCTAGGTTACCACAGTCCCATGGCATGGCAGGTAGGGGTAACTGTTGTGGTACTGGCGAAAATTTCACTGATCGTTCTCCTCTCCCTCAGACTCCTCCAGTTGTGCCTACAAATGTCGTGTCGCGTCGCCTCACCAGAACTTAAACCCAGGTCACAGTGATCCTGGGCTTTCTATTTTCTCTGCAAGAGAATGCAGCAGAACACAAAAAGTGTGTGCACCCTGATCCATTACCATGATTTACTAATTCTTCAGTATAACACATTCAAGCAAATGTCAATTCAGTTCGGATAGTTTACGAAAAACACGAATCTTCTGTAGAGGTGTCCAAATATTTGCGCACATAGGCCACAATATATTCATGTTTTAACGTCACATTGGTAAAAGTTATGTCTAAGTCCGGTACCTTTAGAGGTTAAGTAACATTCGCGTTAGCCTGCAAAGCTGAGGGAGTCCCGATTTCGGTGGCTAACTACAAGGTCACCGAGGTCCGGACTTCTGTAGTGGTGCTGTTTCTTTTAAACTCCTGAAAAATACATTTTTGAACGAGATGAGCGCATACCTGTTGCAGTTTAGACTTGTTATATGGTGTCTGCTGTCTGTGAGAGTTGTGAGAGAGGGTGTCAGCACTTCTACTGACAGCAGTTGGAATTTGAGCATGTCACAGCACATGGTTTATGTGTGAGCTGGCGGGCAGTGTACCATTTCAAAGCAAAGACCTGTAAGAAATGTTCAAAGCCTTGTCCAGCGTCTGGATTAAAAGCAATTGTATAAAAGGCAAATCTGCGTAGTCTGCCCGTGGTTAGGTTATATTGTTTTATAGTAGTAAGCGAGCTAATGTGGCATACAATAATACTAGGCCTACGAAACGTTTCAAAGAGAAATTCGGAAAGAAACGTAAGCTTACGATGAGATTGGCCTGTAATGGTGTCACTATCAAACATATTTCTTTTATTTTTTATAGTTGGCTGGGATTACAAATACACTGTAACACTGCATCCCCTAGACTGTGCTTTTTTGTTCAATATGGGCAAGTAAACATGCAATTAAGCAGGATTCTAATTCAGTTCTTTTAACTGGTTGACAGCACTATTTAAACACCCATTACAGTACGAGGTGCTTCTGTAACAGTGCTTTCTAATGTAAATAATATATTCCGTTCTGAAGCAAATGGGACGGACCAAGCTGTAATCCTACAAAGCGCACATTAAGTTGGTTAGTGAGAGCTTTCCATAGCAATGGGTGCTGTTTTTTTTTCTTCTCCGTTGCTTATAGAAACGCTTAGCTTGCAGTAAGGTCGGTTTGACGACTGCCGTGCACATTCTGAACGAACAAACTCTCTGAGGGGATTTGTACAGCATATTAAATGCTTTTTTTAAAGGTTAAAGTGGCCCGAATTTCATAACCAATCGTCACAACGCATACCTGATTTGCATGGAACAGAATACAAGAATCAATCTCTCGTTCCGGGCAAGACACTTCCGATGTTACCCCTGCGGCGAAGTCTGAAAAAATGCTCGGATTTCATACAGTATCTTTATTTATTACGTTTGTAAAGTGCTCGAGAATTTTTACCTTCACATGGTGGTCCGTTCAGTCAAAGTACCAGATACAGGACAGATCAGAACGAATTGTGATCTACAGATCAGTGTTTGTATTTGGGCCAATCGTCTCAGGGCACGTGTTCTCCACAGACAGACCTTCTAGGTCGTTTGATAGTATGTTTTTCTGTACATTAGACTAGAAAAGGACTTTGGTAGTCTTGCACAGAGATCTTTCTTTAGCTCATCAGCACACTAACGTGCAATCGTGTACTGGTGGTAGTTTTTGGTTGAGTTCCACCACATCCCGATGTGCTTTTTTTGATTGAGATCTGGTGTCTGTGGAGGCTTTCATGTTCAAGAAACCATTTTCAGAGGATAAGAAGGTGGTACAGTGTGTCTGAGTTACTGTTACCGTTCTATCCGCTTGAAGCCGTCTGCATTCTTCTCTGATTTCTGGCACCAACAAGGCATGCCCACCCAGAGAACTGCCCTCAGACCAACCCCTCTCAACCCTAGAGATAGCCCTGTATGGAAAGTAGATCCCAGCAGATCGACACTTTCTGGAATCCCACCCAGTATAGCATCAACAATCATCCTTTATGACCTTTCATCCCCATTCTGATGCTTGCTTTGATCTTCTGAAGATCCTCTTTGACATGTCATGTCGCTACCGTGTGATTGGCTGATTAGATAAATGCACTAACGAGCATTTAAAGGCGTTCCTACTAGTACTATGGTTAAACACCTAATCAACTGGGAGGTGCTACGTTGTTTGTTTGTTTGTTTGTTTATTCTCCGTTCATGTGAGTTTTGCGAGAGAGGGATTTGTTGGCTTGTGTGCGAAATAGCATTCATTAACACAAAGCAAAGATCGTTATTATCTTATCTTAATAAGAAACGTTCAAAACAGTGTCCTGGCCCAGGATCTGGAGAAAAGAAAATTATAGGAAACATTGAATATGAAACTTTGATTTAAACTTAGGTTTTGTGTCTGTAAGCTAGTAACAATCTTACTTTCTGCTAGTTGTAGTGATTATTTTTTTTATATTATACTAGAATAGATGGACAAATTTGAGGCATGGTGGTGCTTTCCAGTTTGGGCAAGGATCATGCAGACCTCAAAGGGAGGATAGTACTGCAGCAACCCCCTCTGATGCCTGGCTATTTTCTTTCCCACGTTCACGTGTATAGTTTACTGGCTACCTGCTGTTGGAAGGGCTGCATGAATACAATGCACTCAAATATTTCGTGGAGCGACAACTGGTCCTACGTTCTGTTTTAAGGCATTTCAGTGTATTTTATGTACAAGTATCCATGTTGCTTATTTCCATACTTCACATTTTTGGTTATACCTTGCGTGTCTACAGTTGGGTTTAGTTCTGATCTTACTTATAAACTAAGAAGCTACCTTTCCTACATGACGTTTAACCTTCCTGTAATGTACCACCTGTAATGCTCAAGCAGAAAAACATTCGGTAGTTACAGCTTCTACTCAGCAGAGGGCGCAGTCCGAGTGTGAAACTGTTGCATAACGGAGTTCTTCAGTCTGCCACATAGGGGCGCTGCTGCTGCACCAAATACAGTACTTCTAAAGCCACGCCTGTGCAGAATAAAAGGCCAAGCGAGGCCTTCAGGTATGCATCAACTTTCTGTAAGTAATAAACCACAAAAAATAACAGAGCAGACTCAGGGACTAACACGCCAGTAATTGAATAATAACTGAGCATAAAAATGACAATATTGACTGAATAGCCTTAGATCTTGGTTGTCAGTCTACATTGTGGACGAAAGAACAGTAATAAATACAGGACTGAATTCTTTACACACCCCGTTTAAATGGCAAACATAACCATTGAACTTTAGTAA
>JAUZST010012412.1:0-11467 GCA_034779995.1 Parotocinclus haroldoi
CATATGTGTGTTGACTGTCACAAGTCAGGCAATGGCTACAAGAAAACAGCCACTGGCCTACACCTGTCCATATCTACTGTCAGAGGAATTAAGAAGTTTAAAACAACTGGAACAGTGGGTAACAAGCCTGGACGAGGACGCTAGTTTATTTTGCCACCACGCACAGTGGGGAGGATGATAAGAGAAATCAGAAGTTCTCCAAAGCTCACTGTTACAGAATTGCAACAAATGGTAGCTTCTTGGCGGTCACAAAGTCTCCAAAACAACCATCACAATCCACATATTTTATATACTGCATATCATCACCTACACTGTTTCCATTTTGCACCTGTCCATATTTATTTATTTTGTATATTTGCACAGCTTATTACCAGCACTACTCAGCTCTGTTTTTTTGGTAACAAATGCTCTAAGTGGGTCTGGTGTAACACAAGAGCTGAGTATGCAGAAAAGCATCTCATGCCCACTGTGAAATACAGGGGAGGATCAGTGGTGCTGTGGGCCTGTTTCTCTTTCAAGGGCCCTGGAAACCTAGTAAGGGTGCATGGCATCATGAATACTTTGAAATACCAGGACATTTTAATACAAAATCTGTTGGCTTCTGCCTGAAATCTGAAGATGGGTCGTCACTGGGTCTTTCAACCCTAAACATACTAAACATATGGCCAAATCTACACAGAAATGGTTCACCACACACATAATCAAGCTCCTCCCATGGCCATCTCAGTCCCCAGACCTCAACCTTTTTGAAAACCTGTGGGGTGAAACTGAAGAGGAGAGTACAGAGACCCAGGTCTCTGGATGATTTAGAGAGATTGTACAAAGAGGAATGGTCCAACATCCGTCCTTCTGTATTCTCCCATCTTGTGAAACATTATAGGAGAAGATTAGGTGCTGTTTTGGGGTTGTACAAAGTATTAACATCAGGAGTGCTAATACTTGTGGCACACATGATTTGATGTTAAACAATTATTTCCTAATGTGGAATTTTTTACCTACTGAACAAAAATGCACTAAAGGTTAAAGGTTGGATTTTATTTATTTTTTTTCCATCGTGGTCCTATATTATTTAGAAAAAAACTCAATTTATGAGAAGTTAAAGAACACATCTTAACCAAGGGTGCCAATAATTATGGAGGGCACTGTACATACAGTGGGGAAAAAAAGTCAGCCACTGATTGTGCAAGTTCTCTTAGAACGATGAGAGAGGTCTGTAATTTTAGTTACAGGTACTAGGTACCCTTCAACTATCAGGGACAAAAGGAGATAAAATCCTGGAAATCATGGGATTTAAAAAAGAATTGTAAATTTGGTGAAAAATAAATATTTGGTCACCCACAAACAAGCAAGATTTCTGGCTCTCACAGACCTAGAAGCTCTTCTGTGCTCCTCTCGTTAAATGTATTAATGGCACCTGTTTGACCTCTATCTGTATAAAAAAAAACCCTGTCCACAGCCTCAAACAGTCAGACTCCAAACTGAACCATGGGCCAGAACCAAAGAGCTATCGAAGGACACTAAGAAGAGAATTGTAGACCTGCACCAGGCTGGGAAGAGTGAATCTACAATAGGCAATCACGTCGGTGTAAATAAATCAAATGTGGGAGCATTTATAAGAAATTGAAAGATGTACAAGACCATTGATGATCTCCCTCCATCTGGGGATCTAAGCCCGTGGGGTCAAAACGATCACGAAAACGGTGAGCAAAAATCCCAGAACTACAGAATGTTGGGACCAAAGTAACAAAGCTACCATCAGTAACACCCTACACCAAGAGGGACTCATATATTGCAGTCCCAGGCGTGCCCCCCTGCTTAAGCCAGGACATGTCTAGGCCTGTCTGAAGTTTGCCAAAAAGCATATGGCTGGTCCTGAAGAGGATTGGGAGAAAATCAAGTGGTCAGAGAAACCAAAATAAAACTTTTTGCTAAAAACTCGTTGTTTGAAGGATGAGTTGCATTCGAAAAACATCGTACCTACTGTGAAGCATGGGGGTGGAAACATCATGCTTTGGGTCTGTTTTTCTGCAAAGTGCACAGGACAACTGATCCGTGTTAAGGGAAGAATGAAAGCCAGTGAGAGCATTGAAGATGGAAGGTGGCTGGGTCTTCCATCATGACAATGATCCCAAACACATCGCTCGAGCAACGAAGGAGTGACTCCGCAAAAAGCATTTCAAGGTCCTAGAGTGGCCTAGCCAGTTTCCAGTCCTCAACCCCAAAGAAAATTTATGGATGGAGTTGAACTTCCACGTTGCCCAGCGACAGAATCAAAACATCACTGCATCACTGAGATCTTCATGGAGGAACGGGACTTCCACCATAATTTACATATAAATTCTTTGAAAATCCTACAGTGTGATTTGAAACTCTTGCAGAACTAACAAGTTATTAATTTAGTGATGTCCTATATCTTACTTTCCCAGTAGTAATATAATACAGTTTTTATTTACCAAGCAAATGATGAGAACCTAAACAAATTTTTGTAGTCAAAAGGCATCGAGAACCTGTGTTTTCTGTCTTTCTTACATTGTTGTATTTAAACATGTCTTCACTATTCCTTATGTTGCTTTTTAGTTAATTTATTTTGGATCCTTCAATTTATCCTCCAATTATTTTTTATATTTTTGTTAGCTTTACTCTCTTAGTAAAGCTGCATTAGAAATACAATAATTAAACATTCATTACATAAAGACTCAGTAATCATATTTATATTTTAGTGGCTTTTTAAAATATGCTTATAAAGTAACACACATTTCAGGATGAAGCAGAGCAAGAGTTTTCCTTTCCTTTTCACTCATTGAGAAGACAGTTGGTGAGTGATTTTATTTCTGCATAGATAATTAATCAGCATAAATATTATGATCTTATTAGCATCTCCATTTCTATCCATTTACATTTCTATTTTAGCATTATCTTAAAAATATAGAACTGGAAAAATAAAAAACAGTGGTTTAATTAACAGACTGCACATTGTAAGAACAGAGCTCAGACAGAAAGTCTATAATAGTACAGGTTTAAACATTAAAAAATAAAACATTCTGTAAGTATAACTTACTGCAGAAACTTCCACAAAACAGATAAATTTTAAGTAAGTATATAAACACACATAATGCATCCCTCGGGTATCTGAAAAGACAAATAGAAAACTGACAGGGATAATGAACATCAGATGTAATGTTAAACACAATGTAGCTGGTGGCAGGAACACAGAGATAGGCTTATGGTTTGGGCTGCTGGTTTTTTATTGTTTGAAGCAATACTCTCGTAATTCATGACAAGACATTACTGATACTGTATAACTCTCGGGTTTGTGTGTTTTTCCTGCTTGATGAAACATTCATTACAAAATTAATGCAAATGCTATAACAGATTTGGAGACACAATTTATTACAGAACAATATAAACAAGAAAATCACTTTTAAAAAGCCCATGTCCCAGAATTCTATGGGTGCGCGCATATGTGCATCCACCACAGGGTTCCATACCTGCAGCACAGAACCAGCATGTTGATGGCTCAGCCCAGGGTTCAAGCCCAGGCTTTTAAACACCACTGCTTTGAACAGCTGGCTCTTACCACTGAGACACAGGAACTACTCATAAATCACATATATTAACACACCTGATTTATTATTCCACTTTTTAGTTTTAGTTAAATGATTATAAAGAGAGGTTTGCTGCAGCAGCCTTTACAGTCCTTCTCCTGTGTCCCTCAGTGATGTGTACAGATTTAGATTTTACCTAGTTGCATTGATTTCCTTTAATGAGGAAAAAAGTTCCAATTGCGACTCCGATCAGTCCAACAACCAAACCCACTCCACAAAATACAGCCGGTCCAACACTGGGGCGTTCAACATCAACATCTGTAACACACACACACACACACACACACACACACACACACACACACAGACACACACACACACACATACAAAGACACACGCACAAACACATACAAATACACACACATATACACACGCATACATACGCACACATACATACACACACACACAGAGATACACACACACAAACTAAGCTATGGATAATGGAAACATGCTAATCATAGTGATATTTCTGCAGTTATCTGATTATTCATGTGGTCATGTAAACAGCGTACTGTAATCTAGAAGTCAGATTAAGAAATGTAATAAAGAGAGTTGGATTAAACCCCAGTAATCAAACTACTCATAGCATGTAAACCAGTTATAAAGTTTCCTAACCCAGTACAGTTGACCGGACCTATTATAAAAAATTGACTTTATTTGGGCTCTTTTTTCCATTGCCTCTGACAGTGTTTTTACACAAGATCTGGCAATCCCAGATCTTTAAACACTTTGTGGAGATTCTGAATGCAGTATATCTTAAAGAAAATATTAAATGCATATAAAGAGTTAGAGAGACGCTTTCTTATAATAAAAACTTAATTTTGGGCTTTAAGTGATTTCTCACCCCATGTTTTGGTATCAGGATTCTGCAGGGCTTTGTGCTCCACTGTGCAGGTATAAACATCTCCTTCCTGTGGGGTGAAGGGTAGGTGGGAGAACTGGTTGTACGAACCATCATCATTAGGGTAGAACTGACTGAGGGTGGCGCTGTCTGTTACATTCACACCATTCTTTGTCCACTGCACATGGACAGGTGGAGGAAAGAATCGTGTTGAGTGACAGATGAGGATGTTCTGTGTATCCACCTGCACATTATTCCTGGAATAGATGGAGCTTTGTGGAGCGACTGTAGATAAATAGAAAATAACACAATATTATCGTACTGAGAGAGCAGTTTAAGGATATGACATTTCTTCATGTCGTCTGTAACAATAACTGATAAAGAAATAAATCAGGCAGAGACTTCTAACAGGAAGTAGATTAAATATGTGAACATTTTTTATTTGACATATAACCTAGTCCTGTCACGATCCTGAAACCTTAGCTGATTATTAGTTTTCATCTAAATAACTGTAATTAATGATTTAATGATCTGTTCATTAAATACAGCTAATAAAGTATAACCATAAAGTAACTGCACTGTAATGATCTTTATTATTAAAAGTGTTTAATTATCTAATCTAATATAGATAACTGTCGGAATGATGCACCCAAAATATACAAAATATCTAAAAATACAAATGCAAAAGCATGGCAAAAGTGATATATCAGTAAATAAATGCATTGTAAAAGCACAGAAGCCTAAATGATAGAATTAAATACAAAGTGAACAATTATTAACAATAGCAATCATCATCATTACATAAATATACAGAACCCTGAGCTCAAAATGCTACAGAAACCAGTTAGAAATGTAAACTTTTTGTTAAACCTCAATAAATACTTTATTTCTTTCTTTTATTCAAAACCTGAGATCACTAAAATCCAAACCAGATTCTGCAGAAATCCACAAACTGTAAAAAAGAAACTGCATTCCTGCATCGTAATCATTTAATTTTGATTATCTTAAGTAATTATAATTAAATGATTGTATAATAATTGTTCCAGCTCTAAATATAAGCAGCAAAAGCGGAAGCAAAGAAAACATTTAAGCTTCCATTACAAAATGCAAATAAGAGCTAAAAATAAATAATCTGATCTAGGATATTATGGTTGATACAGAAGATCTTCTACTAATCTTTTACTGTTTTATTATTAAAACTTTATCATTTCGAATAGAAATGTATCTCTGAGTATATTAATGGATTCGGCTGCAGGTGAGAATACAGAATCAGTAACAGCACCTTCTGCTTCCCATTTACACACAGCAGCCAATTAATCATTTTAATTAACATTAGCACAATAACATCAAACAAACACAGCTACACTGTGACGTAGGCAGAGTGGGCGTGGTGTCCCAGCATGTTAACAAACCAGAGTTATTAATGTTATTTTAATTATGTTATGAATGTGCTATTATAACGTTTATATTTGTGTTCGTGTGTTTTCTGTTACAACTTTGTGTGTTTTCTTTATTAGTGTTGTGTGTTTGAGATTGTTTAATTAAAGTTTTATTCATTCGGTATTTTAAACGATCTGGGAAGCACAAATGAGCTTAAATTTAATATAAAGTTTATTTAAATACTTTACGCTGTTATTTAATCATAAAAACGTGAAAACTAAATAATGAGCGAAGTTTATAAGCAGCACGCGCGTTACTGAACATTAAAATAGATTTAATATAAACGGTTTAATATTCCGGAGTTAAATACTAAGCAGGTTTCTATTTTAAAAGGTTTGTTAATGTTGAGTTTGAATGTTATTTTATGTTAGATGTTGTTACTCACCCTGGGGTATAGGTTCATCTTTATAGTCTGATATCAGCACCGCTAAGTTTGCTTTGCAGACCTCCATATTAGCCTCCGCATTATCGTAAAATCCGGGGGTTTCGATCGGATCGGCGAATGGAGGAAGCATTTTAACAGCCTCCTTCTTCACAAAATCAGCGTAAACGTCCTCCTCTCCATCAACCCCATCCATATCCTCCTTATCCGTGTCTGAACATGCTGTTATATGTATATGCTCATGTTTAACTGTGAGAAAACACACACACACACACACACACACACACACACACACAATTCACGTGTAATTAATCCGATCTCCTCAAACAACTTATAAACCATACCTTACAAATTATTTCAGTAAAAAAGTTAAGAAATCCAACATCAGTGACGTATTTAACACTAACAGCTTTTAGCTACAGCATCACAAACCAGTTAAAACACCATAATTATTACATTAATTCTGTAGAAAAACAAAAACAATCCAAAACCAGTGCTAATTAGCTAACAAATAATTAATCACCTCCTTCGTGCAGGGAGTTTCTGACACACATGAGTGTGATGAAGATCAGCTGGAACTTCATCCTGCTGCTCAGATCAGATCGTTACTGAACTACAGAATCAACTCAATAAAGTCTAAAATACAACACAGAGGGGCGGGGTCTCATTAAATCAGCCAATCACATCACCGCTTTCCCTCTGACGCGCCTGTTTCCGGACAGAAGCTCAGATGAGTTTTCATTCAGACAAGTTATTAGAGTTAAACAAAATCAAACTAAAAGCAGTGAAACGACATAAAATATTACTGTTAAAAAAAATAATATAAAATAAATAAGTGTGCAAACTCCAAAACTATCTGAAAGAAAATAAGAAGCAGATTTCTAATGTTTATTATCAAAGTATGACCAATAGTGTTTGTTTATTAGGGAATTCTTATAGTTACACACAAAAAATAAATAAATACCTTTATTTATTTATTAAACTTAACAGATTTCAACTTTAACATTAGCATTAGCATTAATTAACAAAATAGCGACTTCATTATACTTACTAAAATAATCAATAACCATCTCCTGTATATCTATTATAATCATTATTGCAATAATTATCATCCCAGTTTGACATTTTAACTTTTAATTCTCTTTTAAACTTCTTACTTTAACACTATATGAAGTTATGGACACATTTTTCTGTGTATTTCATCACACACTTTTTCATTGCAATAAATATTATACACAATCTGTGCAAATCAGTTCAGAAACTACACACTGTAAAAATTGTTAGCAATTGTGAAACATTATTAAAAAATATATTAAGCACAAATTAAACATGGCATATATATTTAGTGTTTATGTTAAAGATTTTTATATTTAGCAATTTATTTTGTTTTATGCCGTGATTATGGGTGATGTTTAAATTAATTTATTGTTGAACAGTAATTAATGAGCTAAAATTATTTTTTTTAGTATTTGTATCGTGATATTTATTTTTAAATGAAACCAGTATTTGTTTCTAATGTTAATGAATAAACTGTAAGCAAAGCAGGTTTATAATTTAGATAATTTAAAACGCCCGGCCGCTAGAGGGCGGTGCATTAGCGGGTTATGCACCCGACCGCTAGGTGGCAGCAGATTAAGCCTGTGTACTAAACGCTGCACTAAGTGAAAGCATCAAAAGAAATGCCGTATTTAATAAGTATGTGGAAAGAAACTGAAAAACAATAGAATTTAGTTTTCAAAATAATTGAATAAAAAAGGAAATGAACAGTTACGATGTAAAACAAAAAGTTAAAAATTTTTTTAGCGACTTTTAAAGAAAATATAGCGAGACCGATCCGGGTTACGGCAACGGAGGAACAAAATGCTCAATGTTAATCGGTTTAATCTTGATTTCTTTTTTTTTTTTTAACTATAATTATTATATTTTTAAATTTTATTGCAGTGAAAATCAAGCATTTCCTAATGTTTAGTTATTTATTTAGGCTGAAGAAAAGGGATGTTTCGTATTACAAATTAGGATCAAATAAATCTTTTAACATTAAAATATATTTAATTCGTTATGATTTTAGTAATCCGGTGGTAACTGAAACTCCGAAACTACAATCATTAAGAGAAAAAAACATAAACAGCTCGAGTTACTAATGTTACCTTTACAAGAAATTACAATAAGAACCAAAAATGTAATGTAATAATATTTAGACACTGTAGTTGTACTTGTCACAAACAAAGACCACAGCATTGGGACGGAAGTTAGATTTATTAAAAGTAAGAAAGTCCGCTGGTTGGAGAAAAGAGAAACAAGAAGAAGTCACCAGAAATCAAAGGTGGTACTAAAACGAATATGAAAGGCACTGAGACAAATGTAAAAGGAAAATGTTGGTCTAAAAAGACAAAGAAAATTATGAACAAAAATTTCAAGATGGTGGAGTTCCAAAACTCAAGTGTCCTGCACAGAGCCTTGACCTCAACCTCGATGAACACCACTGGAATGCAGACATCACCCATCACCACTGGTCCTCACCATGCCTGACCTGTTCCATCCTTGGTTCTCCTGATAGCACTTTATACACACAGCATCACTGCAGCAAGATTACCCTTAAATTATTACATATACAGTGTATGGCCAAATGTTTGTGGACATGTTCTTCCTCAAACTTCTGCCACAAAGTTGGACACTTTTTTATTGTATAGAATGTGTTTGTATTCTTTGTGTTTTGTAACATTATCTTTTTATTCACTGGAGAAAAGAATGACAATGCCCCATGTAAAAATAAAAACAAGCTCCAAGAAGTCATGGTTGCCAAGGTTGTTGGACCTCAACCCAGTGAACACCGTAGGGACTAACTTGAATGCTGACTGCATCCCCGACATGATCTTATTTTAAACATACAGTACTTATTTTTTCAATCTTACTTCTCAGAACCCAGTTTTATTTTTAATTCACTGCAGACAGTTTGAGCCTGAGATATTTCATGTTTTTCTCTGGTCAACTTCATTTCATTTATTAAGAAACATCCATTTCTGCATTAAAGGTCAGCAGCATAATCCAAAAGAATTGGGACAGTAAAGAATTTCCCACTTTGTAATGCAATGTAAACCCCCTTAACCCCACCCCCACCCCCACCCACACACACACACACTTACAATATGTTTAGTTCCAGATTATACCAGGTGATTTGGTGTTTCAGGTGTTATTTTGTTTCGTTCTTCCTGCAAACACGTCTTAAGATGAGGAACAGTACGGGGTCGTTATTTCTCATTTCTCCACACATTCTCTATTAGGGACAGGTCAGGACTTTGGGTGGGCCAGTCCATTACCATTACATTTTCTTCCACAGCCATGCCTTTGTTATATGTGGTTTTGTTTTGTTTTAAAAATGCATGGACGTCCCTGGAAAATATGTTGTCTTGAAGGCAGCTTTACTTTTCTGCAATAATGCTGCATCACAGAAGTGTAAATGATTTTTACCAAGGGTCCGGACCCGACCCCGTACCATGACAGAGCCTGGATTTTAAATTTGTTCCTCATAACAGTCTGGATGATCCTTTATATCTTTGGATCCAAAAAAGATCTGGAATCCTGATTGGTCTGAGCACAATCCCCGTTTCCATGGTGACGGTCCATCCTAGGTGGAACCGAGCCCAGAGGAGTGGGCGGAGCTTCTGGACATGGTTATGACACGAGGCTTGTTATTTTGTACAGTAAAGTTGTAAGCGGTATTTATGAATGTAACTCTGTACTGTAGAGCTAAAGTTTGGATAAAGTAATCCCTTACCCACGTGCTCCTATCAGGTACTCCCTTTTTCAGTTTAGGCTTTTTAGGACTGAAATTCCTCCAGATTCTAAATCGTTTAATGATATTATGCTCTATGAGGCAGAAATAGATCGATAGATCACTTTATTAATCACAGGGGGAAATATACTGCTCATAGAAATTATCCCCCAATTTAGTGAGCACTATATATATATAAATCCCTTCCAATCTTTCTTTGAGGAACATTGTTTTTAAACACTTCAATCATTTTTTCACACATCTACTGATAAACTGGAGTTCCTTTGATCATTTTTACTTGTTCCTGGATGCTGATTTGTATCAAATCTCAGGCCTGAAATGCAAAAATTGATGTTTGTTAATTGGAAATAATTTGAACAGATAATGAAATATCATGCATTCATAAGTGTCTGCAGTTAAATAAAAGTCAAATGCTCGTCCTCTCAGACGGTGTGTTTGAGGTAATGAAAGTACTGACTATCACACAATTGGTTGGGGATTGTTTCTCTAAATCAAGGAATCACTAATCAGATCAAACGATATAAAATATTAATAGATTTAGGATATATAAAATGTAGCAGGGTTTATTTAGGATGTGCTGTGATTTAAATCATTTTAAAATGCTCTTAATTCCATTGTAAGTTTATCAATACAGCAGAACCACTGGAAATTGTGCAGAGTGTATGAAATTCTATATATAGTTTTATACAAAAGTTTGTGAACACCTGGTCAAATGACCTTATACATATTTTACAGGACCAATCATTAGTTTTTTGAACAGTAGGGTAAATTTCTTCAGGGAAATAAAAGGTGCGTTATGAAATAAACACTGATTTCCATGATTGCCTTCCATACGTACTGACTTTCACTCTTTTCCTCGAGTTTGTTGCCTTGATCAGCGACTGTAATGTATTTTTTGTACAGACTGTTTAATCAGAAATACAATAACAAAACTACAGCCATGTCTAAAGCATTTCCAACTGCATCATGTTCCTACAAAAGTCTTAGCAAAAGGAACAGCTCGTACTTATTGAGTCTGACAAAAATGAATAAGCAAGTTAAAATAACAATTATTATTAAAAACTAACGACAAAGTTCTGGCCCTGTCAGAAATGTTGGATTAAATCTCAGAGAGTGACACTGCTGTTATGAATCTCGTCTAAAAGTCTAATGCGGTTGCAGTGGTGAATGTGATTAAAACGAAGAGCGGTTTAGTGTGTGTGTACAGAATGTGTTTAATCAGGACTGAAATAAGAGCTAAATTAGATCAGACTGTTTAGACTCGACTTTATGTTTCTTATTATTTATAACACTGTTTAATTCTTCCCAGTTGGATGATTTACATTTCCAACATTTAGCAGACGCTCTTATCCAGAGCGACTTACAATTAATACAGTCTTACATTTTTTAAGCAATTGTGGGTTAAG
>JAUZST010012413.1:0-11466 GCA_034779995.1 Parotocinclus haroldoi
GTGTGGGGTCTGCATGTCCTCCCCGTGTCTGCGTGGGTTTACTCCGGGTACTCCGGTTTCCTCCCACAGTCCAAAGATGTAGGTGTTAGGTTAAACGGTGTCTCTAAAGTGGCCCTTAGTGTGTGACTGTGTGTGTGTGTGTGTGTGTGTGTGCCCTACAATGGACTGGCGCCCCGTCTAGAGTTGTTCCTGCCCTTGCGCCCAGAGTTGCCGGGTGGGCACCGGCTGACCCTTGACCCCGTGTGGATTAAGCAGAAGAGACTGAATGAACGGCTAAAAGTTAAATCTAAATTAAAAACGTGTAAGACTGTAAGATGGAAAATGCCACATAGCAAATAATACATAACAAAACAAATTACGTTTTTGTCAGATGCTGTTTGAGAACATTTTATCGATGCAAGTTCTCCCCGTGAATCTGGCCGTGTTAAGCTGGTATGGACCTTCACATTAAGGTCAGACGAAGGTCTGGACTGGCGACATCTGTCCTGTAAGATTATCATTCGGAGCACTTAGCTGGTTCTCTTATCCAGAGTGATTTATGGCTGAGCTGAGATGTTAAGTGCCGTGATTAAGGGCTCAAACAACAGAGGCTGAAGATGGGACTGTCCAGGGGCCGAAGAAAAAAATTGCAAAGGTCCTTAACGCGAAGGAGTGCATCAGAAAGAAAAAAAAAAAAAGAGTCAAAAGTTCTCACACAGTATCTAACATGGCTACAAATTTCAAGTTGTTTTTTCGTCTACAAGTTGTTTTTGAGTCTTGGTTCCTCCCAAGGATTCTTCCTTCTACATTTCGAGAATTTTTCCTTGCCACTGTTACTCTAGGCTTGCTCAGTTTGGGATTGGCCTTTTAAGGTCATATAAAGATTGTAAAGCCGCTTTGAGACGACGCTCCGTTCTGAAAAGCGCTATGGAAATAAATCTGACTTGCCTGCTGATATACAAGATACAAGATATACTGTTTCATCCATCCATTGTGCCAGCCGGTGCCCACCCGGAAACTGTGGGCACAAGGGCAGGAACAACCCTAGACGGGGTGCACACACAGTCGCACACTAGGGACACTTTAGTGTCTTTGGGCTATGGTAGGAAACCGGAGTACCCGGAGTAAACCCACACAGAAACGTGGAGGACATGCAGACCCCACACAGAAAGGACCCAGGCCGCCCCGCCCTGGGATCGACCCCGGGACCTTATTGCTGTGAGGCAGAGGCGCTACCCCGCCGAGACCATGATGGAACAGCCAACCGAAAAGTTTGTGGACACCACAAAAACAACATCCAAAACATGAGCTTAGTAAAGTTTGTCCCCAATCTCGCTGCTCCAACAGGCGCTGCCCTCTGGATTTGGGAACTCCACCTGCATCCCAGTGCATATCGAAGGGCGTGTGACGGAAACAAGGTCAGGGTTCTGAGCTTAAATTTCTTTGGCCTTTGCTTTTCTCGCAAAATCCCGATTCACCTTCGATATAAACAGGGAGGCTTTCTTTGCGGACCCATCCGAATTTTGGACTTTTTTGCAGGGGCGCAGGGCAGAAAGTGACCCGCTGCAATCGGTGACTATTAAAGTGCCACTCCATTCCTGCATCCCTGTTAGACACTCCATATGATCACTCCATATGATCACTCCATATGATCCAGTGTGACTGGCGTAAGAAATCGCTCGTTACAAAGGGCGTCTGCATACTTTTGGTCCCATTGGTTGTTTTTGCTCAATCAAAACCACTGCAGCTGCCAGCAGGGAAAGTGGCAGGCAAGTGATGAAAACGAGTAATTTAAAACCATATCGCACACGCACACACACACTCTCTCTCACACACACACACACACACACACACACACACACACACACACACATATATATATATATATATACGAAGCTCTGGCTTTCTGTAGCAGATTATTAATTTTCCTCCGGCTTTTTTATTATTTTCTATCAATCCTTTTAGCTGCTTTCACACTTGATGGTAAAAATAATAAATCACTACCTGCATCTGACAAGCTGCGATCAGACAATTAACCGGGACCCTTCTGTGAGTTAACACCTGAGAACCGGGTTAAAAATACACGCTGGCTGCAGCGTTCACACGTTCATTGATTTTGTTTTTAGTGCACTTCAAACACACACACACACACACACACACACACACACACACACACACACACACACACACACACACTTCCAGTCCGGTTCCAGTTCAAACTGGTTCGAGTCCGAGGTGTGGAGCGACGTCCTGACAGAGCTTTAAAGAGTTCCGAGTTTAATTCTGTGACGTTTAGACCAAGGTGGACAAACAGAATTTCCTTTTCTCGCTCTGCTACGTTCCGTGCTATGTTCATATGGTGCACATATTTAATCCAGAAGATCCAAAAGATCTAAAGTACATCGGTACCTCGGTTCTCGCTGTTGATCCGTCCCGTTTGAAAGTTCCACAACGTTCGCCGAGAACCAAAAACGATGAGTGCTGAACACTCATCATTTTTTTTTTTTCTTCCCCAAGACGAATGCTGTGAATTGAATGAGTGGGTTCCAGATCCCCGGAAAATCCCCCATGTGTAAGTCATTTTGTACATTACTGCAGCTGTATTGTACGGGAGCTCCCTGATTATCCAGGCTCAAAAAGCAAAACACTTACTCTACCGGTGAACTCTGGACTCTGACGGCAGCCTGTGCTCTGGAGGATTCGGCTGCTGCTTTCCTTTCCGTTGGCTGCTGTTACTAACCTTCCAAGGACCCGTGAGGATTTATTTACACTACGAATACAGCCTTGCGGATACTTAAATAAATAAAAACACAATAAACACCTGCACCGAGATCACCGCGGATGAATCAGCGACCGAACCGGCGAAACCAGGCCACGGATAATATTTATGGTAGTAAATAAAATAATAAAATACGCTTGCTGAACCAACCCTTTACGTTTGGCCAGATTTGTATTTCCTACAGTCACTGGGTGAATTCAGTTGTCGAGATCTCAATCGTTAAAGCAAACGTAGCGTGATCACCCGTAAGTTCGGCTCTGACCTCCAGGCCGTGGCGTCGGCGGGAACGGCGGTGCTGTAACGCTGTAACGTGAAATCGGACGGCTCCTCCCCCTCTGCCTACAGCTTCTAAAAATGTTCCGCTGCGTTTTTCTTGTCGAACCTTTTCATGTGTCTGTTCTGAAGCTCGGCTGCTGAGTTCTGACTCGATGCTAGAAACCCCCCTGAGGAAGCAGGCGAGAATGAAGAAGGCATGAATCTTTAATGCCTCCTCGACTTTAAAACAGAAAACGAGAGGTTAATCCGGAGTGTCACTCGTATCAAAAAACCCCCAAAAGTTCCACCCCCGCCATCGCCGCCGTCTCTGCACAGCCACCATTTATAAGAATTACTGAATCAATTAATTGGCATACTAATGGATTGGCAGCACCTCGTGGACCAGCCTTGCAGTCTGTTTCTCTCGGCTTTCATCATATCAGCGCTTTGCTTTGCTTTCCAATATTCTCTCTCTTTTTTTTTTTTCTCTTCTCCTCTGGATGTCTGCCAAACCTAACCTTGGCAGCGGTGCCAGGCTGCATTTTAGCGTGGCTGCTACAAAAAAAATATTTGAAGCTTATGATTTTTCTAATGTTCTGTGCTAATCTGTGAAAAATGAGGATTACAAAACAAAGCTGCGGGAGACAAAAACAGGGATGAAAAGATTTGGTTGCACACAAGACCGACCAGAATGAGCTTGTTATGACATCATGAGTTGCCCCGTCCCTGAGAGAGCTAAATAGGTTTTACCCCTTATGCTGAGCTCACTTCAAATTCACAGTAATAGTCAGTACAGGTAAGCTTAGCTGCTATGATAAATGATAAAGGGAGAAAAAAAATCTCTTTTAACTCCAGACGTAGACAGCCGATCAGTCCCGGGCAGAGGCGGGAGTTAAAGGGCAGGGGCCTGCCCTGTGTCTGCTTATATAAATGATTTCGTGAGTTATTATTATTATGGAGTCGCTTACAAATGTTAATGGTTGCAGGTTTTTGGAGTCTCTGCGATCCAGTTATGATTAATATTTAAGTAGCTCTGCCTGCTTGTTTCTCTAGTGAGATCTGGCAACCCTGTTGATCTATTCTGCTCTCTTTTTTGTGCGGAAGACCTTCCCGTGCTTATTTGTACCAAGCTGTAAATGGTGTTTGTGAGTATATGTACCTGTCCTATTGGAAGTAGTACTCCTTTATATATTCTTTGTATATTCTTGGCGTCCCTTCTTAATGCAGTGCCATCTGAGGGATCGGAGATCACCCGTCTTCGGCTTAGGCTTGTGCCTTTCTAAATCCCTCTCAACCTTTCTTTAAGGCACATCGATCCTCTCCCAAATATTTGCTCCTCAATGACCTCCAATGTCCCAGATGCTGCTGTTTGTGTACTGTCTGAAATCACAAACTTTTTTAGAATGAGCTGCAGGTCTGACATGCAGGAACGGGTGTTTTCTTCGCAAAGCAAATGAAGCTGAAGGAAATATATTGGGTTCGGACTGTCTGCGATGGAATCTGCATTTTTTAAATCCCGTCTCGTTTTACGAGCTTTTGAGCTTGTAAGTTGTTTCCGATTGATCTGAAACGGTTGCGTTTGCCCACCGAGGGGCCGAACACCTGCCATGTCTTTATTGATTCCTGGCTTGGATTCCTGGCCGGAGTTCATCCAACGTCACGGTTGTAAATCTCTGACGTCAATATCTGTTGAGAGCTGAATGACGACCCTCGGAATGGTCACCTCCCAATGCCTAAAGCACGGCAATGTGTGAAAATCCATACAACTGCTATTTGTGAACACAATTTATTTAAGATGTGTTAATAAGGCGATCATCTGACTACACCGAAACACTGACCCACCAGGGCCACCCAAAAATACCCCCCACCCCCCCCCAACAGCATGTGGTCTGAGAAGGCAAAGAAGATAAAAGAGCCATAACTTCCGAAGCCTTAAAGATGCAGATGTCTAGATGAAACTTCGTTGACGGAGGGGGGTTCGTGTGGACGCATGGCGAACCCAGGAGGTTCTTTTCTTCTCGTTTGCATCCGAAGCCTGATAAAACGCGGGGAAGCACCCGGTTCCCCTCGGTCTCCGCGCCTCGGTGTGTCAGCGTCATTGGAACTTCAGCCTCGCCAATCAAAGCAGGCAGAAAGCGATGTGTCGAAGCTCGCATCAGACCAAACACATGGCGTGTGAAAAGCTGCTGGAAGCCTTGCTGATGGCACCATGTAGCTCGGCGATAAGCGTGAGAGGTAAGTGGGCGAGGTGCGACAGGAAACGTCTCGCCTTCTCCACAGACGAGACCCGATCAAGAGGAATCCCAGGGTGGAAACTTAGCTTCGGTCCTCGCTCCAGGGAAACCAGACACTGCATGACAGCACGCGTCGTTAATTCCAGGCCAAATATTTGTGTTTAGGCACCCGGGGTCAGTCGGAAGCGAGAATTCGGCAGCGCAGATCATCTGCAAAGGGCGACTAAGCTTCTGACACTGGGAGAATCCAAGGCGTAGGCCCCGATACTCTCGACCGATCAGATGATCGACATGGAGGCAGGCGAGACGCTGAGATGCTGAGATGGTCACCTGGGTAGTAGATGGTCAGATCGTAAGACGTGTAGATGTAAATGGGGAGAAGGTAAGCTGATTAGGAGGCTGGATTGTTAAATGGTGACGTGAGGGTGTGAGCTGATGAGATGGTGACTGAGTCGGCTCTGATGGGTTTGTCAGTCGATGCGCTGATCCTGCATTGTGATTCTGAGATGGCCAGGCTGTGTAGATGTAGGTGTCTCGAGATGGTGAGGTGGTGTTAGAAGGTGAGAGCTAGCGCTAGATGTAAATGGTTAGGTAGTGAGCTGGTGGGACGGCCGTAAGATGGAGATGGTTAGATGGTTAGACTGTTGGAAGATGGCGAGCTGGCGGAATGGTGTGATAATGGATCGTGACCCCAGGCTGGTGGAACCCTGTCTATCATCAGCTGTTAAGTTGGTGAGCAGGTGGTGGTGGTGGTGTGAGCAGATAAGCCTCAAGCACTTCTCAACTAGGCTCTGTGGATCTTCTGGAATCAGCAGGAGTCAGAACATCATTATAATCTCTCACAGCTGCACACGGGGCTTTGTCTCGCCCATCCGGTGCTGCCATATTAGGCATTCGCAATGAGGTCATGACATCTTTTATCAGATGGAGAAGATAACGACACTCATTTTAGGCATGTTTGCGTGTTTTCCTGCACATTTACTTTAGACACACACACACACACACACACACACACACACACACAGTTTCACCTAAATCTGATAAGAGCCATTTCTAACAATCTAGCTTTCGTATCGCCAGATGTTAACGGATCAGCTTGGCCCGAAAGGTAAAAGTACAGTCAGAACAAATGAGGTACACAAATGGAAAACTCACGCAAAGCGAACGGCACACACATTTAATCGAAACAATTTTTTAAAAATCACAATAGCGAGTGTACCGTTTTATTGGTAGTTCCACTCCTTTTAGGCTGGAGATACTTTGAGTTTCGCCAGGGTCACCGTTTCAGTTCCTGATAGACTTTGAAAGGCTTGGTTTGACCAGTGTCAGCGTTTTAGAACTTTAAAGTCTTTGCTTCTTTCTCTCAGCAGTCTCACCATTTCAGAACCCAAACAGAATCCGGGTTTGGTTTCACCCAAACATCTTTGTACTTGGTCTCACCATTGTCAGCATTTTAGATCCCAAGGGACATTGGACTTGGCTTCACCTGTGTCAGGATTTCAGAACATACATGACCCTGGGATTGGTGTCACCAGTGCCTGAATTTCAGAACCCAAAGGTCTCTGGGCTTGGTCTCACCAATGCCCACATTTCAGAATGCAAAGAACCATGGGATTGGTCTCACCAGTGTCCACATTTCAGATCCCAAATGATGCTGGGCTCGGTCTCACCAGTGTCCGTGTTTTAGGTCCCAAAGAACTTTGGGCTTGGGCTCACCAGTGTCTGAATTTCAGAACCTATAGGACCATGGGATTGGGTTCACCAATGTCTGAATTTCAGAACCTATAGGACCATGGGATTGGGTTCACCAATGTCTGAATTTCAGAACCTATTGGACCATGGGATTGGGTTCACCAATGTCTGAATTTCAGAACCTATAGGACCATGGGATTGGGTTCAACAGTGTCTGAATTTCAGAACCCATAGGACCATGGGATTGGTCTCACCAATGTCTGAATTTCAGAACCTATAGGACCATGGGATTGGTCTCACCAGTGTCTGAATTTCAGAACCCATAGGACCATGGGCTTGGTCTCACCAGTGTCTGAATTTCAGAACCTATAGGACCATGGGATTGGTCTCACCAGTGTCTAAATTTCAGAACCTATAGGACCATGGTATTGGTCTCACCAGTGTCTGAATTTCAGAACCTATTGGACCATGGGATTGGTCTCACCAGTGTCTGAATTTCAGAACCCATAGGACCATGGGATTGGTCTCACCAGTGTCTGAATTTCAGAACCTATTGGACCATGGGATTGGGTTCGCCAGCGTCCACATCCGCGTTTACCTGGTCATTTGCCATCCACATCTACTCAGACCATCTCACCAAGTCTCCACCCTCTCAACATCTAATCCTAAACTTTACACAACTCCACCATCTCACCTGTTCATCATCTCCTCACAGTCTTAAAATCTCACTGGCTGACCGTTAATATGGATGTATATGTATATATTTTAAATAGTAGCGTGTGTGTGTGTGTGTGTGTGTGTGTGTGTGCGTGCGATTGAGCGAGGAGGAAGAAATGCAGCGTGATTAATGTGCTATTAGGGGATCTATATTTAGTGTATATATTAAGTGTGTACTTTTGTATGACTAATGAACAGGTCTGTGTTAAAATCACGTCCTCAATAAATCATACTTACACTTTTGGACGCTCAGCGTTTCTTTAATGATGTCATTGCATTCACGCAGAACGCTAATTTTTTTTTAAACTTTAAAGCCGAACGTGGATGAGGAGCTTCTTACAAACCACCCACAAACTGTCACAAACCTGGGCAGTACCAGTACCAGTACCAGTACCAGTACCATCCATTTAGTTCCTTCAGCTTTTGCTGTTGTGAGTCTGGGACGTTAAACTTCGGACACTGTTAGTGTTTTGAACCTATAAAGGATTGAAATTGATCCCCCATGGACTGTTGATAAACCCCAGGGAAAAGATCACTGTCAACACCAGAGCCCTGAGAAGTGGGCGGAGCTTCTGGGCGTGGTTATAACACGAGGCTTGTTTTTTGGTACAGCAAAGTTGTAAGCGGTGTTTGTGAATGTGACTCTGTATTGTAGAGCTTCATAAAGCTTGGATAAAGTAATCCCTTACCCACGTGCTCCTGTCAGATATTGATCGGTTCTGAGGGAGTGCAGAGAGATCACCCCTCTTCGGTTTAGTTTTTAGGACTGAAATTCCTCCAGATTCGGAATGGTTTAATAATAATATTGATATTATGCTCTGTAGGGGCAGAAACATCCACAGTAAATCCCTTCCCATCTTTCTTTGAGGAGCAACGTTTCTAACCATATGGTGATAAACCGGAGGGAGTTCCTCTGCTCATCTTTGCTCCTCGAAACGCTGAGCCTTTCCTGGATGCTGCTTCCTGAACCAGATCGTGATCAGGATCACCTTTTTGAACTCACATCATTACTTATCTTTTACCTTATCACCAGATCGCAGGAATGGATGCTTGTTTACGAATAATCGCAAACGTACGGAAGGCCATGCGTTCTTTTTTTGTGTCACGTTTTTCCTGATTGTTTGATATGAATGGTTGAAATGAAAGTTGCTTGGTGCATGCTTATGTCTTTCTATTGTTTACTAGAACGCGATCGGTTTGTCATGGCGAGTGAAATATCTTTTATCTGTGCTTTAAAATGAAACACGTGAACTACGTCGTAATGAAGCACGCCCCTGTTGTAGAGAGACAGCACAGCATCCTTCCATTGTCATGCCAGGTCCGTACTGCCGCCGGGCCGCGCTTGGTATGGAGAGATGCCCCATGACTCAGCGGTCCACTTCAGACGCCCCTGAGCTTGTGTTCGCAGTCTGGAACTCATTAGTGAGCGGTCCAAACTTAGGCACACTCCTAATGCACACTCTGCAGTGCCAGTTTGAAACTCGCTCAGCCCCTCAGCCTGTAAGCGATTCCTAGATTGATAAAGCATTTGATCCGGCTGAGTAGTTTGTAATTATTTAATCAATCTAACAAGGCAAATCTTCTTCTCGCTCCGAACAGAAGCGTACCGAGACGTACAGCTCGGCCTCAAATGGTCCAGAAAGTGAGCTGTACGTCTCATACGGCCAGACAGGCATAAGAAATTGATGACGGGAATTTTAGACGAGATGAAGGACGATCGGAAAAAACATCTCTATCAAAACAGGATTTTACGATCTCGGGAAAAGCCGACGGGTCTCTCTCCGAGGTCGTCCGACATCGTAGATTGTTCCAGGTCAGGACAACAATACTCAGGTAAGCTGTGGTGTTTAAACGAGGCCCGATGTGTGCCAAGAAAATACCCCGCATACCAGTACACCAGCAGCAGTGTGACCCGGCTGCAACCTTTTATTGACCAGTTTTGGCGAGCCTGTGTGCGTTGTAGTCTCGGTTGCCAGTTGGCTCACAGGAGTGGCACCCGGGCACCATCTTCTGCAGCTGGAGCAGTTTCTAGAAACTTTAATACTGTGCCATGAAGAGTGAAGAACTGAGGCAGTCCTGAAGGCAAAAGAGGGCCCAGTGTGTTACTAGTAAGGAGTAAGGTGTGCCTCCTAAAGTGATGACGCTGTCAGTAGGGTAATTTCTGTCCCGGTGGTTTAGGGGGCAGTGTTAACCCTCTTAAGTTTAAGGTCCAAGTTTCAGAAGGAGAAGAAGGTTTGCTTGTCCTCGTCAGGCTCCTCCATTAAGCTCGTTTGCTCAGTGTAAGCAACTCACAGTACTTGCAGGTTTGATTTTGACCCTGGACATTCTAGTACCAGGTTTAGGCTATGAATTTAAAGCTTACTGGTCTCATTTGTGGATCCCTCTGGATTCATTCTCCTATCCAGGCTCTCCGTAGAGAGAGTCACCGGTTTCCATAACGATCATTTATCCAACAGGCTTTAAAGGTACGTTGTTTTTTTTTTTTCAAATTCAAGATGTATTTATATTCACAGAACTTTTCTCTGATGTTGGTTGCACCATGAGATAAAGAGAACAAACAAAATGAAGCGTAGAAGAAAACAGGGGAGTGTAAACCTGCGATGCTTTTGATTGCAGCAGTGTTCGGCTCCACACCTCACTCCCGTAAACTGCCGATAAAACAAAAATGTTTACTGATGAGAGAACTTTTAATCTCGGGGTCCAGCGTGACGTCCCAGAATCTGGCGCTTTTTTTTTTTTCCACTAACTACAGAGTCACACCGGCCTCAACTCTCATTAGCATTTCCGCTCAGCAGCGCCTCGACTACCACGATGTGACCCTGTGTGCTTAAAACGGGCTCTAAATGACTCCTGTCGGCTACCAAAAATACCCCACTAAATGTCATAATAATGGCTGTCCACGGGGCAATTAAATGGGCCATTCATTTTGGTGCTTCTGTCAGACGCCTCGTTTTAAAACCCTGCTTTTTTTTCCCGCTGAGCGTTAAACGTGCCCCTTTTTGTACGCTCTCGTGGATCCATAAAGGAAAGGGAGGAGAAAGAAATCCTCCCGGACGGCCATCAGCCTTCGTTAAGAGCGAAATTAACGTGACCGCTGGACAAAGAGCTTTGACTTCTTACGCTGAGCCCCTCGAACCCCAGCATCCACTTTCTTCTCAGGCGTCAAGCGGTGTGACAGAAGGCTGTCAGCGTTTAAAAAAGTGAGGTGGAGATACGAGCGTTAGAAAAGAGCCCCTCTCTGACAGACGCCCATATAAGGCATGCCAGACAGTAATTGTACCTGTTGGATCTGTCAGTGCCGTAGCAGAGGAGCCGTGAGAATGAACCGTCGAACTTTTTTTTTTTCCCCCCTTTTTTGATGTTCGTACAGAGATCCTTATTCAGGAGCGACAGGTCCGACGTTGTGCCGGAGCAACCGCGGGGCGCCTGTTTTGTTCTGCAGAACATGTCGGCTTCATAAATCAGAAGAGGTTAGGGAAATGGAAATATGGCGACGAAGTAAAGAACTATACAGGCAGGCGCAGTAACGTTTAAAGTGGCATCCGTGAATGTACAGTGTCTCACAAAAGTCAGCGCGCCCCTCACATTTTTCCAACTATATCTTACTCCCTTTAAATTTTGAAGATCTGCCACTTTGGCCTCCACTATCATTTTCCAGCCCTTCCTTAACTCCTTTGTTTATGGAGATCACCAGAGCTTCACTAGGTCACCACCGGGATCCTTTTCCATCATGGAACTGGTGGATGTTAGAGACCTTGCGCTCCTCCACCTTCCGTCTGAGAAAGCTCCACAGATGCTCCATAGGGGTTT
>JAUZST010012414.1:0-11466 GCA_034779995.1 Parotocinclus haroldoi
GTGTGTGTGTGTGTGTGTGTGTGTGTGTGTGTGTGTGTGTGTGTGTGTGTGTGTGTGTGTGTGTGTGTGTGAGTTTTACACACCGCTGAGCTTAACAGTCCACATGCAGCACAGATGCCAAGCAGGTTATAGACGGCTGACCCTACGATCGTACTTACACCGATGTCCCCCTTTGTCACAAACACACCTGCAATTACACATACACACAAACAGTCACCACAGTCTTTACTTATACATGTATAATATGTTTAATAGTACATAGTTAAGTAACACTGTTATAACTGTTGTAAACTTGTGTTTGTATCTATCCTCACACAACTGCCCGTTAACGCAAATAACTAATCAGCCTATCACATGGCAGTAACTCAATGCATTTAGGCATGTAGAGACGGTCACTAAAGTTCAAACCGATCATCAGAATGGGGATAAAGGTTATTTAAGTGACTTTGAAAGTGGTATGTTTGTTGGTGCTAGATGGGCTGGTTTGAATATTTGAAACGGCTGATTTACTAGGATTTTCACACACAGTCATCTCTAAAGGTTACAGAGAATGGACCAAAAAAAGAGAGCAGCAGTTCTCTGGGCCAAAAATGCATTGTTAATGTCAGATATCAGAGAACAATAGCCAGACTTTTTCAAGCTCAAAAAGAGGCTGCAGTAACTCAACCATGCGTTACAGCCAAGTTATGCTGGAGACGATCTCAGAATGCACAACACGTCAAACCTTGAAGCAGATGTCCTACAGCAGCCGAAGACTCCACCTCCTATTAGCTAAGAACAGTCAACTGAGGCTAGAATTTGCATGGGCTAATCCAAAATTGAAAAACAGAAGATTGGAAAAACATTGCCTGGTTTGATGCATCTTCATTTCTGTTGTGATATTCAGAAAGAATGGAAGCATCCTGCCTTGTGTCAGCAGTTCAGGCTACTGGTGGTGTAAAGGTATGTGGGATATTTGCTATTTACCAATTTAACTTCATTTAAAACACCTCAAACCTTAGGTGTGTTGGAACAGGATATTCACATCATGGATGTGCAGCTGACCAATCTGCAGTAGCTGAGTGATGCTACCATGTTAATTAAGACCAAAATGTCTGAAGAATGTTTCCAGCACCTCACTGAATCTAGGCCATATTGCTGATTAATTGGTGGGTGTGAGTATAGCATATGCCTAAAGATCGAAACAGGGCATGACTATGATACCTAGAAATGCAGTGACCAGTTCAGGTGCAGAGCTTCCAGCGGCCATGAAGGTGGCACCAGCAACATCCTGAGAGAGACCCAGTCCTGAAATAACAAGAATAATAAAGATACTTCTGCATGAACTTACATACGACATGTTCCCACACTAATTATTGTTTAGTAGCTGATATTAAAACAAAAATGCAACAAATTAGTTAGTCAATTAGTAAGTTCAAAGGTTCCTATGTTTGGTCGTTGGTTCTCAGCACTTATGACTCATTACATTATACAGTGGTTTTGTAACTTATTTCCATTCCAAAAATCGAAACATTTGGTCATTTATAATATTGCTTACAAATGCTCACAAAAAATGAAGGGATATTTCAAAATGAATATGAAGAGGATCTCACAAGAACTGCTGGACAATCTGATCCATGTCCCATCACTGTCAGTGTGTTTGGGCAGTTTTATGTGCCCATACTGAACAGTCAATGTGTGGCACTCTTGTCCAGTTTAACATGTTTCTGTTCACCCCCATGAATACGTCACTTCCTACTCAATCACCATTATTGAGTTTGCATCTCATTTGACTTTTCATTTACTTTTCTGATTATTTTGTTTAATAAAATAGAAGAAAATGCTTATTTTTTAAAATCTTTTCATATTCATTTTGATTCCCTAATTTTTGTGAGTGTATATTTTTACATTTACCACATTGTTGCACTTTTTTGTTTTGGTTCACCAATTTACAAACAATGCACTGAATTAATAGCATGTTACTAAATTAGGTTATCAGCACTTTTAACAAAAAATACACTAAAGCATTTACCTTGTTGTTGTTGGTTTCCTTAGTTTTCCTCATGTTCTAGTATGCTAATGTTCTGATCTGGCTGTGGTTAGATTATGATTATGGATTTGGACGTATTAACCATGTCGGCCATGGACTCAGACAAGCTTGAGAGTAAATGACTGTGCTAACTGCTCTAATTTGTTTCTGTTCTCACTGCTATAAATAACTCCATGCGCAGTATTAAACTTAACCTCTGTCCTTTACATATCCGATATATGTGTTTATTGGCTTATTATTTTATTATAATACAGTTTTTTTTGTCTTATGTTGTTAGATTTGTACACTTGGTACAAATGACCTTCTTTAATGTTCTTTCTTTCCCCTTTTAAGGAATCATAATATTATTTTTATTACGGCTGCTTAATAACACAGCTATGTCCTGCAAATGTAATATTTAAATAAACCAGTACATTTTTCATGGTCAACCTGTTGACCCACTAATCTGTCTTATAACCAGTTCCTTTTCTCTGGTCAACCTGTTTAAAAATGCTTTTGTTAGTCATTAAGTTGAACCAGTAAGCTTTTCTTATAAAGATATTTTCTTATTCTTTACCAGTGTGCTTTTCCATCTCAGCCAACCTAACCACTAAACTTTTGCTTTTCAAACTGATTACCATTTTCTGGTCAAATTATTTAACCAGAACTGTGTTTTCTGCATAACCAGTGTAACTTGTAAGCTTTTCATGGTCAGTTTAATAATAAGTTTTCTGATCATTCATTGTAATCAGTAAGCTTGTTATGGTCCACAAATACAACTAGTACGATATTCTGCCCAACTACTGTAAGTTAATCAAGAACACTTTATATGTTAACCACTTTAAATAATAAAGTTCTTGGGTTGACAAGATTAATATGTAAACTGTTTGTGTTCGACTTACATTACCAGTAAGCTTTTGTTTACTACAAGACATCTCTACTTTGCAAGCTCATCCCACCTAACCAGCATCTATTTGGGTTAATCAGTTTTTTGTCAGCCTGTTTAATAATTATACATTTGTTGTAAACCTGGTTTGCTTTTACAACTCAACCAGATTAACCACTAATATTAGTCTGATCACTTAGTGTAACCAGTATGCTTTTATAGTCTACTTTAATCAGTGAGATTACATTTATCAATTAGTTTAAGAACAAAACTTTCAATACTCAACCATTTTAATCACTAAGCTGTTTATGGCGAGCATGTTCAATCAGAGTACTATTCCTGGTCATCCGCTTGGGTTCACTAGTTAAATACGCACAATCCAGTTTTTGTTAGGTGTTTTTGTTGAACTCAATTGTGTTGTTATGACCTTTTGGATAGTTTTGGTTGAGATGATATAATATATTTTTATATATTTAGATTTAATATTTGCTATACATTGGTTTGTACTTAGGGTGCTCGAGTTTAAGCCACCAAGAACAAGCATCAAGAACAACTGCAATAACAGTAACGTACGTTCACTGATGACTTCAAGAGATGGTAGAAAATACTGATCACACACGACCGAGACAGACAACAGCATGTAGAAGATGATGATGAAATAAATAACAATTCCCCCATCTTTACGTTCCTGCGGTGTGAAAAATCCCTCTGGGAATTCAGAGGACTGAGAAACAACACACTGAGTCTCGTTCTCTGGAAATACACAATATAAAGTTAACATGCGCAGCTTAAAGCAACCTAAAAATGACAAACTATTACGATCTATGAAAAAGGCCAAAATTATATTCACCATGACGTAAACAGACCCAATACTGTTAATTACATTATGATAACAAAGCACCACGATTTAGGCTTGGCTTGATTGGTTTTGGCTATCATACTGTATATGAGGGGCTCTAGCAAAAACATGTTCTTCACCAAAAAATCTAAATGGACTTGATGCTTTATCGAAATAATTTTAAAAATCGATTGAAAATTGACCAATTTATCTCTCACTTTTATAAGGATATTACTTTTTTGGCTTCAACTGGCTGTGGCTTGGTGTCTAGCCTGGCGAGAAGTGCCTGCTTTTGCCTCACATGTGACCCTAGCTTGGTTTGTGAAAGTCTTTTTAATAACCCATGACATGATAACGAGGCTCAAAGAAAGAACAGAAATGTGTATAAAATATGAAAATGTTTATCATGAACACATTTAGTTAAAACACCTTTGAAGTAACACTTAAAAAAAATCCCAGAAACAACTATGCATTACTTCTTGAAAGTTTGTGAACTCTTGAGATATGACCTAAAACATGAAGAGATTTCCACAAATCCAAAAAGTAAATAAAGTGAATCTCCTAACAAATTACACAAAATATGATAATCATTTCACTGACGAAAGGATCCAACATTACATATCTGTGAGTGGCAAAAGTATGTGAACCTTTCCTTTCACTATCTGGTCTGACCCACTTGTGCGGCCAGAACTGCAACTAAATGTTTGCAGTAAGCTTTGATTAGTTCTGCACATTGACATGGAGGAATGTTATCCCATTCCTCTGTTTAGAACAGCTTCAACTGTTAGCTTAAGGTCATTAGACAAATTCCTATTTGATTCAATTCAGGACATTCTTTTTTCTATTCTGAAAGATTAAACTTCAACTAAAGATTATTCTTCATTCACCATTCTTTGGTGGGATTACTTTTGTGCTTAGGTTCATTGTCTTGCTACATGATCCAAGTTCTCTTGAGATTCAGTTCATGGACAGATATGCAAAAATTCTCCCTGAAATGTGCTGGTATAATTTCAAATGTATTGTTCTTTCGTCCTGGACCCGATGCATCAACAGGCTCAAACCATGATACTACCATCCCATGTTTCACCTAAAAGACTTAAAAGGACTTTTATGCTGGAATTCAGTGTTTCTCTTTGTCCAGACATAATGCTTTTCATTTAAACCAAAAAAGCTGTTTTCACCAGACTTCAGCACCCACTCAAACTTGATTGTCATAAAACTGATTAAATACACCTCACTCTAATTTCACCTTCAAATTAACTGCTAATCCTAAAGGTTCACATTTTTGTGACCTGAAGATATGTAATATTATGTAATTTTCCTTAACAAATAAATGACCATGTATATTTTTGTCTTGTTCAATTAGGTTATCTTGGTATATGTTTGGGAATTGGGAATTTTTCTTTCCATTACTTGCCATAATTCAGTGCTGTACTATACCCTTGATTTACTTATATTACGTTTATTAATAGATGTCCTATTTATTTAGTCAGAACCTTCCCATCATTCTCTAAATCTATATACAGACAACAGTAAATATGCTTAGTTATTAATTTGAATGTAATATATTTAAATACATCTGTGAGTAACATAAATACATACATTTATTATGCTATATTTTTTAATTTGGTACGGAAGAATAGAAGTTTATAGAGCCACGGATTAAGATTAGGGATATAAGATGAAGGCATTATGCAGGTTTTGGTTACTCCTGGTTAAATGTCTCAGTTATTTTTAAAAATGGAAATAAGTTACACAGAAAAATATGACAAATGTTGACTAATAGTATACAATTAAAATGTTCAGATTTATAATAATAATAAATACTACTACTACTACTAATAATAATACTTTTTATTAGTTTGTGTCCCAATACTTTTAAACATGTACAGGTTTGTGTCCCAGTAATATTCGTCACATTTAGATTTGTGTCCTAAGACTTAAGGCCATGTGCGAGGGTTGTGTCCCAATACTTTTGGACTTGTTGGTTTGTTTGTGTATGAGAATATCCATGCTTTTGTGAGTGTATGTGTGTATTTTCTGTGAGTCATGTGTGTGTGTGTGTGTGTCTGTGTGTGTGTGTGTGTGTGTCAGAGACACACACACACACATGGCTGACCTAACACATGTCTTTGGGAAGTGCTACGTAGCTGGAGTGACCAGAGGAAACCCATGCAAGATTTCTTTGTGAAAGCTGTTTGGCCTTCATGATGCTCTCACGATTGGATCCCATTGATAACAAACTTTATATTTACATTGAGCCCATATGTCAGCCAAGTTGCATATACAAGGCTAGTTTTATATTACTTAGGGGACTAATGCCATTTAGGATTTCCACCAGAACTACAAACCAAAACCAGACAATGATGGAACAGTACGAAAAAAAAAGTTCAGTGCTACTTATTTTCACTTTTATTTAATTGCAGACAGTATTAATCCTAGATATTTCATGTTTTGTCTGGTCAGCTTCCTTTCAAACATTCATTCCTGCATTTCAGGTCTGCAACACATTCCAAAAAAGTTGGGATTGTTACAATTTATGGCTAGTAATGATTGAGCCTTTGAGGAGCAAAGATAGACATAGGATCTCCAGTTTGTCAACAAATGCATTAGAATGTTTTCTCATAGAAAGGTTTTCTCATTTGGGGTTGTACCTTATGTTCCATCACAGATCAATATTACAGACTATTTTATATAGATTTGTCCCTTTGGTCCCTTTAAACCCTGGTTACAATACATAATGTGGACAAGTTCACTAATTACATAACGTACTGTAATTGTTTCAGCAGAGATTGTGGAGATTGTCTACAATTTAGAAATGTATAAAATTGGTCAGCGAGTCTCTTCACACACAAGTACATGATCACACACTCACCCACGTCACGCCGTACTCTGGAGAATTTGGTGTCTTGATATGAGTCGGTAATGTAAAAGATGAGCTGGATGCTGAGGAATAACATCAACACTAATCCAAATGCAGACAGAAAGATATCCTTTCTCCTCCTTCTCACATGCACTAAGTCTATACTCATCCTAAAATAAATATGCAGCTCTTTAAAATAGTAACACCATTCAATATTAGTGTGGATGAATTGCGAAGATCTAAAACACTCCTATGAAAGCCAACACTACCATGAAGAATAAAAGAGAATGAGAGAGAGGGAGAGAGAGAGAGGGAGAGAGAGAGAGGGAGAGAGAGAGAGGGAGAGAGAGATTATAGATCATGAGACCTTAACATGGACTTTTACACATAAGTAAACAAAAGAGCTTTATAATTGGTCACTAGCATCAGCCAACGACAAAAAGAGGTGGAGTTTGGCGTATTTTTAAAATACAACATTGTTTTGTGTAAAGATTGCATATTTCATAGTACCTCTATAAATGTTTCTTTAAAGTTGAACCCAAACCGAGCCCGAACCGAACCCAAGCAACACGTGAACTGGTCGCGAGAGGGCGCAGGCGTGCAAAAGCATGGTTTGGGACGTCTCCCAAATGGCGAGGCATGGAGGTAGTCCAAATGCCAGGGAGCGAGTGTAAGCTCGAGTGTGCATGCAATCAAGGAAAAGCCATGCCGGGGCGCATATACTTCGAACGCGCAACCGGGTGGCTGCTCTAAAGAGTGCAGAGGGCACCACAGCACCAGAGGGCGAGCGTGAGCTCGAACGCGCAAGTAGCGCAGGGGGCGAAGATATCGCGGAAGTGGCCGAAGCACCAAAAGGCAAGCATATAAGCTTGGGGCACGCTTGTAACACAACTGTGAATAACTCACAAAAGGCCAGAACACGAGAATGAACTCAAGCGAGCGTCCTATTCAGGACAAGCACCCGGCTGGTGTGAGGCTAGGTGGGTGCCGACGATGGAGGAGTGCGAACTCAGGCGTGCGAGGAGCGCATGAGTACGGGACGGGAAAACCCCTAACACACTAAATTTACCTCGGGGGTTGTCCCCCATATGCGTCCATCGTCACTAGAAGCCCCCGGACTTTACCACTATCTCTAGCGAGTGTGGAAGGGCATGAGGGCGCTGGTGGTCAGACACGCAAACCTAACGGAGATAAAATACCGGTGAAATGATGATCACCTGCTCCCGAACAGCGCTAAAATCACGCCTTTATAGCACGCGAAGCAGCTGTTTGGGATCAGGACATAATCAAGATAATGGATATAGCTCTGTAATGGCGACCGGCGAGGACGGCCTAACGCTCCGGAGGAAGGTAGGAACCCTAACATGAAGGGGCTGCAACACCAACCCCACAGTCCAGGTGCAGCAAGAAGCTGGACTTAGGATGGACTTAGGTTTCCCAAAGACAGGGACCAAGCCAGAGAGTTTCAGCATGGAAACAAGTGCTCTAACAGCTAAGCTAGTCGTTTTCAGTCCTGTTGTGTCCGGTTTGTGATCTCCTGACATTCCAAGTCATGTTGTAAGCTTTCTGACCCCTTTGAACATTTCTGGTTCAATTGTGTATTCCCTGGCTTAAGATATTGTCAGGAGTCGGTTCCTGAGTCCCCGTACTCCTCCGGAAGGGGGCCATTGGGTTGACATTAAATCACATGATTCTTTCTTTTAAGGCTTTTAAGATTTCTGAGGTCTTAATATTCACTGCCTAATCCTAAAGTCACAGGTCACTGCAGGCCTGCATCAATGGTCACATGGGAATCTTTGAAATGCTGGGGGCAGAGCGGCTTAACCAAGATATTCAGAAACACACTAAAAGCTAAAATGCAGGTATTGTAAATGATGCAAATCGCCTTAAAGCAAAGGAAGACTCATGATAATGCTTCAGGGAGAGAGAGAGAGAGAGAGAGAGAGAGAGAGAGAGAGAGAGAGAGAGACAGAGAGAGACAGAAAAAGAGAGAGACTACATTTACTTTCATTTTATTGCAAACAGTAACTCGTTTTTTAATGTTCTGACTGGTCAACTTAATTTAATTTGTTAATAAACGTCCATTCCTGCATTTCTATGCCTGCAACCCGTTCCAAAAAAAATTGGGACAGGGGAAATTTAGAGATAATAGTGTTAAAAATAAACAATAATGCCAAGCAGGTGATTGCAATCATGATTTGGTACAAAAGCAACATCCACAAATGTTCCAAGGGTTTTTAAGCAGTTGGGATGGGCAGGTTATCTCCAGATTCAAATGGTAAAAAAACAATGTTCGTCATCTAAATATTGGAAGGGATTTGCATTGTTCTCCCTCCACAGTGCATACCATCATTAAACAATGAATTTTTGAGAAATTTCAGTGTTTAAAGGGTACGGACAGAAGCCTAAACTAAACTCCCATGATCTCTTATCTCTCAGATGGCACTGTATGAAGAATTTTCATTAATCAATAGCTGACAGAGCCACATGGTCAATGAACTACTCTGGAAAACCTTTATCAAGGACTACAATATTAAATTACATTCAAAAATGTCATTTAAATCTTTAGTGTGCACTAAAGAATCCTTATGTTAACCATGTTCAAAGGCAGCCTCGACTTCTGTAATTGGTGGCATCAGGGACAGACCATTACATGGTGGAAACATGTATTGTGATCATGCAAATCAGTATTTTAGATATTTTAAGGAGGAAATGGATCAAGACCTAAGTTGAGCACCAAAGATGTGCTCAGGACCAAAGATGATAGGGTCTGTCATGGCACGGGGCTTTGTCAGTGCCCTTGGCAAAGCATGTTTACTGAAGGCAGCATTAAAGCAAAGTATATCAAAGAAATACTTTTTTGTTTGTAATTTCCATACCTTCTTAATTGCTAATGTATTTAATAAAAATAGCATTTTTCACTTTGCTCACATTTGTCTCGTGTTCTTTTTGCATCTATTTTTTTCATTTACCCTTTAATTTGAAAACATTAACTAACACTTAAGTGTGCAACAAATGCATGCATGCAAAAGTGGATGCATTTGGGTGTGCCAAAGGCCATAGTGTGATGGAAGTAGCTGAATTTGCAGGGGGTTTGGGGGTTTTGCAAGAAGATGGAAAGAGAAAAGAATGTTTCCCCTACACCCGGGTCACTATAATATAGTTGGCGACCTCATCCAAATTTGATTCTCAGCACGTGTCATTTATTGGGAACTCTTACTTAAATATGTGTGTGTTGAGACGTGCAACTTGTTTCTGCTGAGACATTGTGCTAATGATTTTGCCCAACTTTAGGTTAAGGTGAGTGTTTGAAGCATGTTTAAGGTAGTCCTTCTATGATACAGTATTATATATAATTATATACAAACTATATTAAACTCCATTTTCCATGATACGTTCAAATTATGATGGATTTGTTGTAACGTTATCCCATCATAAATCAGGATCATTAATTCATATAAAAGCATATACAGTCTGGATTTTGTGAGGGTCTGGAACAAATTTATTTGATTTACATTAATCTTTGTAGGACAAATTTGCTCCTTGTTAAAAGTTTTCAGCACTTGATGAGCATTTTTCGAATTAATTAAGGAGGAGTATCGAGGTTCTACTATATACAGTCATGCCGTAGGGTTTTGAGAAAGGGCAAAAATTTTGTCTATGCTAAAGTTTGCTGCATCAGTTTTTATACAATTTGTATTAATTCTAGATTGTGAAGTGTGTTCAGATAAATTGCAATTACAAAGTCATTCTCTTCCATGAAGATGACCATATCACAAAAATGACTGCACTCCAGCCACTGCAAGAAAAACAACGACAGAAAGACATTCTGCAGGAAGTATAGGGACAGGACTGCAGAGGAACAGGGTAAAGTCCTTTTCTATTATGAAATCCGACTCAGACTCTTTGGGACATCTTTCAAAATTATTGTCTGGAGACAAAAAGGTCACACTACCATTAGACCATTCATGTGTGGGGCTGCTTCTCATCCAGGGGAGTGGGTTCGCTCCAAATTTTACCTTAGAACTTTGCCATGAATAAGGAATGGTAGCAAAGCATCCTCCAGGAGAAACTTCTCCCAATGATCCAGCAACAACTTAGAGATGAACAATACTTTTAACAGCATTACAGAGCACCATATCACAAGGTCACAGTAATAACCAAAAAGCCCATCACTGTAAATATTAAGTCGTTGCTTAAACTAGATTTATTTGTCAATAAAAAGTAAAAAAAGTATCTAATTCTTATAAATGGCCTACTTCATTATACCATATTGTCACACCCACGGACTGCTCGGTGGACCACACCCAGTCACATACACACTCCCCTTTACCGGCATGCTAATTACACACACCTGAGCTTCATCTCACTACACTATATAGGTTTTCTGGTCCCACACAAAACCTTTAATTCACTAGGTCCCAAGCTCGTTGCCTAGTGCTTCAGTGTTGGCTGCTCTAGTACTTGTATTATGATGACTTACCGTTTTTTGACCCATTTTCCAATCCCACTACCCCGTCTTGCCCCCTTGGAACTTATTTGTATCTCCTGTGCTTGACCCTGGACTGTGTACCGTTTTCAGTCTTTGCCTGCAGATGTTATAAATTAAAGCTTGTAAAGCAGCTTGACATATAAACATATGACAACAGGTTTTATTAACACTAAGGCATCAAACTTTGTGGAAAATGAGTGCTTTTCTCCAAACATTTGTCCTTGACTGCAAACAAAGGCTTTTCCCTACCTGTCTTGGAAGGCAGCAACATTACATATTTTTAATTTAAAAAAATATATCATATTCATAGTTTTAACTTTATAAGCTATTTTAAGGTTAATTATTTCTTTTTGATTCTTTATTTATTTCTAAATGTATT